>JAKCPI010014501.1:0-28146 GCA_023213315.1 Euborellia annulipes | reverse complement strand
CATCCTACACCCGAGAAAACTTATCTTTGCATATATATATATATGATAAATATTGGGATTTGCAAATTTTTGATGTAGTTGACTTATTATTTTGTAATTAAGATAAGCCTGTTTGAATTTTATTTATTTGCCTACAGGTTCTTCCATTATGGTATATTACAATTGGAATCTTATTCATCAACCGATATTTGGGACACCTGGCAACAATCATCGTCACACTCCAACCTTGTATATTTTATTTAATCTCTCAAACCAAGAATCAAATTGTTTTATGGTTTTTTAGTATTATTACTCTACTTTTTATCACCTTTGATCAATCGACGGTAAATAAAACCATCACCTTTTTTTTTCAAAACAAACATATATATAGTACTTACAAGGATTGCTCGTGAGAATAGATCTGAATGAAACCCGCCTCGTATTGATACGCTCCCGTGTCAAGTCATTCCGTTTAGCTCAAAAGGACCATCTAAAGTTTAAAAATTAATTTGCAATTTTAGTTCTAATGTTCGTACTTGAAATGAATGAAAAATACCTTTAATATATTCTTTAATGCAGTGGTTTCCAAGCTTTATGTTAATAGAAATGAAAAAAGCAGTACCAAAGTATGCGCTAATCTTTCGTCTCGCTAGCATCAAATGTTGTGCTATAATTATCTAATTTTTTTTTTTTTTTTTTTTTAACACACTCACACGGACATTCACCCAGTCTTTTTCGGCAACTCAGGCCATTTAAAACTTTAGACGATAACCGTTGTAATTAATATATATATTGTAAGTTCAGGGGTTTCTATTTAGCCGGTATCTGGTATCTAAATGGCTTAAATAAAAATTATCGGACCGCCTGAATCCGAACCCGCTACGTTTGGTATAGGAGGTAGCAGGGACGGGGATCTGGGGGGGAGGGGCAGTGGGGGCAAATAAAGCCCCGGGCGGCAGATATCAGGGGCGGCAAATTTTGCGTCTCTAAAAAAAAAAAGGTAAAATATTTTTTTCGGACGGGAAAATTTGGTTCCGCGGAAAAAAATTTTTCGATGAAAAAATTTTTGAGATCAGGGAAAATTTTAAGGAGGGGGCGGCAAATTAAATTTTGCCCCCCCCCCTAAAAAATCTCCTAGTTCCGGCCCTGGGAGGTAGGCACTAATTTTTTTTTTTTTTTTTTTTTTTCAAAAACGCAACATGGTGAAGTTCTGTCAAAACAAATTGTGATGGTGCTGTAAACTAAACGGTTGACTTGCAAAAGCAAGCCATCTTTATAAGTAGGGACTGAGATTTCATCTGTTTTCCGGGTCCCATGTACCACCATCGGCATATGTATTAGAAAACGAAATTAAGTTATACACAAGGAAGGGAGCAGGAGCAGCCAAAAATCAAAGCCACCGATTTTACTACAAATACCGAGACGTTTCGGGAAAACTTTATTCTCCCATCATCTGTCTTTCAAATTGCATTTGTCCTGGAGTTGTCAAAAGGGCACAATACATTTATTATGTATGACAACTCCATGACAAATGCAATTTGAAAGACAGATGATGGGAGAATAAAATCGGAGGCTTTGATTTTGGCTGCTCCTGCTCCCTTCCTTGGGTGTAAATCAACAGCCACGTACTTCATTGGAAATTAAGTTATTTTTTTCTGATAAGACTTTGGGATAATTTTTATTTTGATATAACTTGAAAATAGAATATTAACAAAAATTTATGGAATTTTGGCATGTCCATTTGGGTTGCCTAAATTCTGTGCGTTATTCTCAATACATAAATGCCGATGATGGTATATCACTTGTCAGAATATAGAATATATATCAAAGAAAAAATTATGCGGGTCAACTGAAAAGTTTTTTTTCAAGTGCATAGAAACGAAGATATTTCGGAATTAAACAAAAAGTGCGAAAAATTCTTAATTTTTTTTTTTTTTTTTTTTTGCAATATCGTCCGCGATATTTCTCTGAACGCGGGACAAGTTATTCCATTCGAATGCTTCATGTAGAATTCTTAGTCTTTCTTGGATCCAAGTGGCCTCATCTCGTGGGTAATGAAATGATTGCCAGTGTGGTGAGAGAAGATATTGAATCCACAAGAAGAAGAACCAGGGTGCTGAATAGGTCAAACTTAGGTGTTTGAGGTCTGTCATGTGATGGGCATTATAGTGTTTCGATTTCCAATTCTTTCCTAATCTCAAGAGATGACTCTGTTCACTTGAATCCGAGAAAGATCACCAAACTTATAATCCGAATGGAAAAAACCAGGCACACTTTGAGATTAATATCTCATATCAATCAAGTATGTTGGTGTACGAAACTTTTCAGCCGGTTCTCGTTTGATATTATCAATTATCACTAGCAAAGAAGTCTCGTTTCTCGTCAAGAACGACAAGTATTTTACAATTTTTGTGAGCATGTTTATTTGTAGGTATGCCAAACGTCCCTTGGCCTCTGTCAAATGGAACCACCTCCGGATACGCTGGAGATTCCGAGTTTGACTAGACATGGTCAAGGGACGTTTGGCACAATACTCACAAAATTGTTAAATATTCTATGACTTGCTAAGTTCGAATCGAATATTAATATTTTATACAGCTATATCATATATTGGTCAATGAAAAACATGACCGATCATATTTATCAATTCAAATAGGAGAAAAAGGTAGATCACAGGGAGTTGCACCACGGAACTGCCTATTTGTACGCAGCATGCCCTGCTACTAGATCAGAGCACTCCCGGTGGTATCTATTTTTTCGCTTATTTCAATTAATAAATATTTGGAATAAATATTAATATTTTATTCATATATATGGATGGATATCGAAAATTATTTACCTTTTCTATCATGTAATAAAAATGACCATAAATCTTCACACATAATTTCTTAAAATTTTTTTTATTTCCAGGAATGGCTTGGATTATCAACTGATGATCATTATCTTTTGACATTATCTCTGAGTTGGATGCACCTTAAATGTATGAGTTTTTCTCAAGAGAAATTCAGAAGCAAAACGGATGAAAATCCTTTGAATGAATTTATATATATATTAGCCGTATTGTTTTTATCTGCCAAATTTATTTCTTGGACCTTTGATTTTATATAATAAATTTTTACCTGGGGTAAGATATATTTATAATAAAATATAGCAGTTCACAAAACAGGATTTCTAAATATTTTTTTCTTTTAATATATAAATGATGTATAAAGTGATTTTTTTTTTTTTTAGATTACTGAACAATATAAGCCATGGACTTTTAATAAATTTTCTTCATTTATTTTAAATTTGTCTCGTTATATATTTTGGCTTTTATTTACTGAATTCTCTTTACATTTTATTTATAGTAATCTCTTGATAACATTTCCTGAGGTAAGACCATCATATTTATTTTTGTTAGTTTATCATTTTTTTATGCTTCTTATTTTTTTTACTTTTCTTCTTGATTGTTCACAAATTTGACAAATAGAAAATTATATTTGTAAAAAGTTTACTTGCCAGAATTCTTTACCACCACCCTTAGATCAGGAAGCAATCGCTTTATTTCTGCTCTAAAGAACAGGGGGATGAGTTCTATAATAATGGAAGCTAGCTGACTTCCAAATTCATATTTTGTTTGTTAAATGTGGAACTTTCATCGAGAGATCATTTCTCTTTAATGTTGGATTTTACGAAATGTATCCTTTTTTCGTAGTTGGTCGAAAATCTAGGCTCATGGGCCCTCTACGGATTGGGCTACTGCATGGGCCAATATTTCATGTTGAAATACACGGTTGTTTATGGAATTGTAAGCACTTTGGCCAAAGTGGAACAAATGGATCCTCCAAAACCACCAAAATGTATTGGAAGAATTTATCTCTACTCCGATATGTGGAAATATTTTGATCAAGGCCTTTATCAATTCCTCGTCAGGTAGAGTCCTCTCTTTGGTTAGATTAATGTATCATAATAATAATAAATCATTTTCTATATTTCAGATACATTTACGTGCCTTGTCTCAATAAAAATTCATCCCTTAATGGAAAGTTTATAGCGACTTTCTTTTGTTTCACTTTTGTTTACATTTGGCATCGTGCGTATGCTTTTGTATTTATTTGGTCTATTTTGAATTTCCTAGGAGTGGCTATTGAAATGTTTTGCAAAAGTTTTGCGACCACCAAACAATACAAGAGAATAGAGGTACGATGTTTTATTTTTTAAAGAGGAAGCTAAAATCAATTAAGATCAAAGGCTTTGAATTATTAAATGTAATTTTTTCTTTTTAGAAAAATATTTCTCCATCAGCTCTAAGAAGAATCCTCGCAATTATTGCCAGTCCTTTATTTGTCATGTCAGCTATTTCTAATTTTTATTTCTTCGGAGGAACAGAAATCGGAAATATCTATGTTAAAAGATTTCTCTATGGTATTTATTTCTTCATTTGAATTTTTTTTTTTTTATATATTTCAGTCTAGAATCTAGATTATACAGTCACGCACACGAAAATTGGAACACTATCATGGAAAAACTCTATTTTTCAGCATCTAAAACAAAATTAATAATAAAAAAAAATATTTTTTTGAATAATCTAACATAAAAAAAAAACAAAAATAGGGACGGGTCTAAATGGCCATAGATGCCCAAAAAGACATTAAATAAAAAAAACTAACATTTTTAACATCACATAAAAAATGGGACGCTCTACAGCAGTGGCGTATTCAGGGGGGGGCAGGGGCCGCCCCCCCCAAAGCCTTCTCCAAAACAAAAAAATACCTATTGTTTTCCCTAATGATTTTTTTTTTTAAATAATTATTTTATTAACTCTCATAAATTCTAAAATCTAACAAAAAACTTATAAATAATTGAAAAATTCTCTAATATTTACGAATTTTGTATTAAAATTATTTTTTATTTCAAGAAAAAAAAATTTTTTTTTTAATTTGTTTTTTTATTTATAATTATTATATTATCTAAAAAAAATTTCTCCACTTTAAGTTTCTTGGAGAAGGGGGGGGGGGTTCATAAAACTTTGCCCCCCCCCCCCCCCAAGCAGAAATCCTGGCTACGCTACTGCTCTACAGTGAGGGTCAGTATTAAGTCCCACCCATGCGTTTTCTACTTGTGATTCTTTCATTGGTAAATGTAGGTAGCCAGCAAAGAATAAAAACTTTATTTAAATATTGTTGACGTTTCGGGAACGCATCGCTCCCATCTTCAGGACAATAAATTGTTTAGATTGATACATGTAACAAATTTGACAAACAGAAAATTATACCATTAAACATACATTTAATGGTATATGCAAATTTGTATTATAATTTTGTATGACCTACATGTATCAATCTAAACAACATTAACAATTTATCGTCCTGAAGATGGGAGCGATGCGTTCCCGAAACGTCGACGATATTTAAATAAAGTTTTTATTCTTTGCTGGCTGCCTACATCTACCTGTTCCTATATATATATTTTAATAAAAACAATGAAATAATAACAAGTAGAAAACGCATGGGTGTAACTTAATATTGTCCCTCACTGTACATTTCCTCAAAATAACAGACAAACTTTTTGAATTAATGGAGAATATTCCACCAAGAAAACATCGATATCGGGGAAACATGGAGAGGTCTCGATTATGGTATAGGGTTGTATATCTTCTAATGATGTTGAAAAGTTATACTTTGTTGAAGGAAACTAGGGCAAGATACAACACACAACTTTCTCTTACCTTTGGTAATCGAAAGTTGTGTTCTGTGCTTGTCACACTAGATTTTTTTGTATCGAGATATATTTAGTTTCCGCCGATATATTATGTAAAATTTATAAACATGAGAAAATATTTATATTTTGTTACCGTGTCAACCATTTCTCCTTTCTTTCCTATGAAGTACAAGAGTAAAGTAGTCTTCATAAGAAAATGAGAATATACATTTTAAAGAGCATCTAAAAAATAATTGATTTATGATTTTTAATTAAAATCGTTGGAACGAATTTTGAGAAAATCAAAAAAACTGAAAAAGTACATCAGTAAAGTACTAGTACTTTTTAGCCGATTTTGTTTAAAAGTTTATTTACATGAGTTCGGGGGGTACCTAACTTAAATATAAAATTTCAATCTCCTAGCTCTTCTTGTTCTTGAGAAATTTTGACAGACAAACCAATCATTTAGATTCTATCATTCAAAACCCAGTGTAAGCTCACATATTTAACAAAAAATTCCATTTATAAGAATTAAAATTCATTTTGGCATAAATTTTTTTTTTTAGGCGCTGAAAAATAAACTTATATTTTTTCCATGATACTGTCCCAATTTTTGACTGTATTTATTAAAGAAAATAGGAAGTATATGTGATGCAGAAAGTGAAAAAGGTCTTCTTGTCGGCGAAGTAAAATTATCGGTACCGGCATTTTAGTCGAATTAGGTCAAAAATATCGATTTTTGAATTTCGATTGAATACGATTCTTCAATATTATAATACAAAATAATCGATTTAGTAACCTGGTAATCGAGTATACATTTTCCAAATGTTTAAATGCGTTTTCTTCAAAATCTCGTTTTTTATATCTATAACTTCGAGGCGTAACTTTTTTTTAGTTTTTGAAATATCATAGTGGCTTTGGCTATAAAATATTCATGAAATTATTCTTTATAATGAAATATCAATAACACAATTTGTGAAACTTCCGACCTTTTTCACTTTCCGCATCACAAATATTAACACAACTACTCGATATTAATTTTTCTAATTTAAATTTATTTTATCTTTTCCAGGAGATTTTCAAGTAAATTTCATTTTATTAATATTTTGTTATACGTGCGCCCAAATATCTGTTCAAATTAAACAATGGGAACAACAGAAAACCAAAACGAATAGTAAACATGAGTTTAATTAAGATTGAGCTAATTAAAATTAAAATCCGATGAGTTATTACTATTACACAAGACTGAATGTAAAATTTCTCAAAAAATATTAACCAATATTAATAGCGGATTTATTAATTTTTTTTTGATAAAAAAACGTTGTTTACTAAGCTTGTGTTTTGCTCTAGTGCCTTTTAGATTGCCACCAGCTTATCTTTTTGTTTTTATTAATTAAAACATGAACATTCAATAAGCCCTTAAAATAATAAATGATTTAAGAATATTAAAGGGCAAATACTATATTTAAATAAAATAAAAACAATTAGTAATAAGTAACAGTATTATTTGCCTTAAGATAATAATCATATGATAGGATATTATTTTCAACTCCAGTAAATGTCCACTAACAAAAATATTCCTATATTTTTATATCCATTTTAATTATTATATAATTGAGATTATATTTAAAAAATAGATATGTGAAGAAAGTTATTTTCTTCTTTATAAAATCTGTTTAAAATATTTTAATTTTAATATAACCTATTGTTGAACTATAGATGGTTTAATAAATTTTTTACTATTTTTATAGTGAATATATATATATATATATATATATATAATTTTATTTTCTCTGACCTATATATGTTAATATATATAGAGAAGTATCGGATACATGTTAAAAATTCGAGGCCGAGATTTTGATGGAAATACACGTTTTGATGCTCCCTGAGTCCCAAAAAGTGGATCCCGCAAAATGGTGCATGAAGGAAATGAGATACGAGGGTGAAATTTTACATTTACTCCTACGATAGGTATTTAGTGTACTACATGAAGCGCGAAAATATATTTTTAAGTAAAGATAACTATATACTTTTTCAGTTTTTTTTTTTTTCAATTTTCTTAACATGGCCTGTCTGTGTGTGTGTTTGCCAACAAAATATCTCAGGAACTAAAAAAGCTACGAGGTTGAAAATTTATATTTAAATTAGGTATCCCCCCAAGGAGTGAAAATAAGCTTTTAAACAAAATCGGCCAAAAAGTACTAGTACTTTCCAGGTGCACTTTTTTAGTTTTTTTTTTTTTTTTTATTTCCTTCAAATTCGCTCTAACGATTTTGATTAAAATTCAAAATTTGATTGAGGTGTATAGCTGATAATACAATTTAAGGTTCAGGTAATCCCAAATGAGCAACGCAGCTAGTCGTTTTTTCAATTTTTATTTTTCATAAAGACCCAGATCCTTTTAACGTTTCGGTCACATATAGGACCACCATCAGAACAAAAATGGCCCTGGCTCGGACTTTATGAAAAATAAAAATTGAAAAAACGACTAGCTGCGTTGCTCATTTAGAATTTCCTGGACCTAAAATTCAAAAATCAATTAGTTTTTAGATGCTCTTTAAAATGAATATTATCATTTAGCCCGTAAAATTGTTTGAAATTCACTTTACACATGTATTTCATAGGAAAGACATTATAACAACAAATAAATACTGTATTTTTATTTCTATATTTATATTCTAAAATGTGTAGTGAGCGCCACAATTAAGTCCCAACCTGATAGCTTTAGCCTTAAGTATATGGTATAATATATGGTAAATGGTAAAATAATTTTAAATTTGAAAAAGTAAAATAAAATCATTGTACCAGATTTTACGTTTTACCTTTACGGTCATTAAAATTATTTCACTATACACCATATACTTAAGGCTCTAGCTATCAGGTGGAGACTTAATTGTGGCGCTCACTGTACTACCGGAAACTAAATATACCTGGTATGTGTATGTGACAACACAAAAATTCGGTGGGACAACCACAAAACTCTACTTGCCGAAGGTAATTGAAGTTGTGGCTGTGGAGACGGCCACACCAGATTTTTACTAATGGATCGAATAAGCATATTGTCTCTGGGAATCGAACCATTCCCTGCCTTTCGATGTGCTTTCTTTGCACGATAATGCATTCGAGTACACCTGCAAATAATATATTCACTGTATATATTTATATTAAGAGTAAATAAATTCCCCAAATTGGGGTTAATTTTACCTTAAATATTATTTTAATAAACGTTTCTTTTGATTCTGGAACCTTCGAATATCTTTTATCCAATTTAATTGCACAAATAAATAAATACTTTCTAATTAAATAGAATTATATATACAGTAATTATTTATTCACACTTGAAGGAACACTCACTATGCACGATCAATTCCCAATAAGGAAATGTAACAAAACGGGTTGCTAGGCAACGAAACAACAATGGAGCTGTAATAATTTGAATATTTTTTACTTTCTCTTACCTCTATATATGTTAATATATAGAGAGAGAAAGTATTGGATTAATGTCAAAAATTCGATGTCGAAATTTTGATGGATATACACGTTTTGAGATCCCCTGAATCCAAAAAATAGAGACGGGGTCTAAATGGCCTCCGATGCCGAAAAAAACCTTGAAATAAATTTAAAAAAAAAATTAATTTAAAGCATTAGCATAGGTCAGGGGTCGAGAATCCCATCCTAGATGAAAAATTTATTTGAAATGAATTGGCTACCAAACAATTGGAATAAATGACTAAATGGCCTCAGTTGCTGAAAAATAATTTAAAAAAATTTAAGATCTAATAAAAAATAAAAATTTTAAGGTTTTTTTTTCGATCTATGAGGCCATTTAGACTTTGTCCTATTTATTCAAACTAATTGGTACCCAATATAATGTAAATAGATTTTTATATACATACATGATTTCTTAAAGATTTGTTCAATCTATAATTCTTATGTTAATAAAAAGATGCAAAAATATTAGTCATTAAATTCATATATTAACTTTATAATAAATAATATACATATTAATATAGCTGAGATCATGAAATATTTTTAATCTAAAATGAGTGACTCTTTCTTAAATAAGGGTTTTAATAACTAAATGCCCAGGAGCCCATTCGGCCAATGCATCGACCTAAAATAAAAGAATAAAACATTTTTAATAAATAAAATCACTAAGCATTTACAAAAAACGAACCAGAATTCATGTGTTGCATGCAGACTCAAAGGTGTCTTTCGGGATAATATCTACTAAAATCATAATAAAAATAAAGTGAAACATAAAAATTAAAAAAAAATCTAAAAAATAAATTATGATTGTTTGTGTTGTTGTAATTACCGTCTTCGTCGAATGTCGCTAAAGTTAATTTGCTCAGTTTATTTGAGAGACAAGATTGAGCCAATTCCCTTCTCCCGACAGTAGTTAAAGGTACCTGAGTATCTGCAATTCGCTCTCCGCCAACTGAAAATCAACAAAAAAACATTATTATTAAAATATTCTTAATAATATTGTTAATCTATATATATATATATATATATATAAATGAAATGGAAAAAACGTATGTATGTATGTATGTAATGATCTATAGAAACCCAGAATTTTCACTGAATCTATTTGAAATTAAGTACGCATATAGTACATGGACCAGGGAAGTAACGTAGTAATAATATGAATCTGTTAAATATTTTGGAAAATTAATTATAATCAAATTTCTTCAATATGGGAACACAAAATAGACAAGTTGGCTTGGAAATTAGAGAGGCAGGTAGATGCTCTGTGGGTCAGCTTTCCAATTATATGACATGGAGCAGTGGGAGGAGCTAAGCAGCAGTTGAAAAAAGAAGAAAGCACGCATATGACTGACCCTTTAAACAGTCATAAATAGACCCTTTTGTGCTGTGCCCAGTTGGTACCCTCGCTTGAATTCAAGATCTTTCCTTAACATCTTAACACTTGCATTGCAATAAGAAATATCCCAAATTGGCCGCCTGAGGCGAGGAAGGAGGTCCAGGGGGCGCAGCTTTGCGACTAGTTATTATTAATATTTAAATGTAAACTTTGTCATGTCTCACAATCAGTTCACCCACTCATGCAGCAAACATGTGATTTTTTTTTAATGTTTTCCTTTATAAAATTTCACTCGACCTTTTTTATCAAAGTATCCTTTAAAGATCACAAGATACTATTATTTTATTAATATTTCCTTCAACTCTTTGGATTTCCTCAAGCCAAATTAAAGGTCAAATGATGAATTCAACAAAAACAGTCTTCAATGAACAACTTTAACTTAATAGTGAATTGGTGAATAAAAAAAAGGTGTGATCAAATGAAGGTTGCTTAAGCCAAGTCCACACCTAGAGACCCATGTGCAGCACAGAAATACTTAAAATAGGCTATTTTATTTGCATTTTTAAATATGATATTTTAATATGAAATTAAGATTTAATTGAGGTGTATAGCTGATAATACAATTTATTTAAGGTTCAGGAAATCCCAAATGAGCAACGCAGCTAGTCGTTTTTTCAACAAAGTAATAATACACCTCTATGGCCTCTGGCTAGATGGAGTAATAATAATAATTATAGTAGGGGGTTAGCAGGCAAAAGACAGACAGACAAATAGACAAATTAGCTATTCGGAAAATTGCAGAAATAAGAAAAACTAAACAATCGATACGTGAACACCAAATCTATCATCTCAAAAATGACTCAAAAAAATAAGATGACAGCCTTAATAAAACCTCGTCCACAATTGGCCTATTATTCAAAACTGAAAAAGTGCATTAGTAAAGTACTAGTACTCTTTAACCAGAAAAACTGAAAAAGTGCATTAGTAAAGTACTAGTACTCTTTAACCGGTTTTGTTCAAAAGCTTCGTGTCACGTCCCAGGAGCGTACCTAACTTAAATATAAAATTTCAACCTCTTAGCTCTTAACGTTCTTGAGATATTTTGTTCGCAGAGACACAAACAGACCATGTCGCGAAAACTACTTTTTTTGGATTCAGGGGACCTCAAAACATGTATATCCATCAAAATCTTGACATCGAATTTTTGACATGAATCCAATACTTTCTCTTCAGTAGCGTAACTAGGTGGGGGCGAAGGGGGGGAGCGCTCGCCCCCCTCCGCCCCAGGCGCATCAAGCATTTGGCGCTCCTCTATACCGACATAGGCGCCCTAAGGCATCTAAAATATAGCCCAGGGACGGTGATTTTATCATATTCTTTCCATAGATTGTCCAAAAACACCGATAGTTTTCTTTTAAATTATATTACAACTTAAAAAGCTTCGCCCCCTCCGCCCTCAAAGGCTAGTTACGCAGCTGTTTCTCTCTATAGACTCTATATATTAACATATATAGAGGTAAGAGAAAGTAAAAAACAGTTTGGCCTCTAGGATATGTAAGCTTATACATGTATATTTGTATAAAACTTACCCTTCAGACAAATAATTTTAATATTTTTTTCATGAAACCCGTAGCCTAAATGTCTCCAAATATTGAGTTTTAAAATCCTTTTCTAATAAATTCCACTGATAAAATTATACCTAGTAACAAAATACTTAATGTGAAATGTACAATGTATGTTTACCATCACTATCTGTTGAGGTATCGTAAAGATGACGATCAGTTTCCTCTGGGAATGTCGTTGACTTTTGTTTTATCTCATCCACAAAAGCATTTATAAGAGCGTCCATCATTACTGCCTGGTAAAAAAAATATAATTTTAGAAATGATACAAAGAAATGTGATAAAAAAAAACCTCTCACCTGTTTTGAAAAAACTTGTAATATTTTAGACACTCGAGTCCCATTTTCTAAGACCATAAATTGTAGAAATATACAAGGCAAACAATCCGGATTGCCTTCTTGAGAAGGTTTAGCGAAATCCCAAGAAAGTTCTTCATATTTAAGTCCGAGAAGTAAAGTCTGAAAATAAAGAAAAAATATATTATTACAAGATGTGGATTTAATAGCTAGCTAGCTAGATATTGGTTAATTTGCAAAGAAAAGAATAGCAGCTAGATAATATTTCATTTAGGGTTGGAGAATAACAACCTGCAGATTAATCGCTCCATATGACGTACTTTATTTGGCAAACATTTCGACGCATATGACATGCATCATCCTCAGTGCCGCGAGGATTTAATAGGTGGGCTTGGTCCAAAAATTATTTAAATGCCTTAGGGGCGTCATACATGTTTTTAATGTAATAGGTGAATATCAATCCTGCATCAGAGCGGTCATCAGCTTAAAGAAGGCACCTCCCAAAAACATGTATGTGCCCCTAAGGCATTTAAATAATTTTTGGACCAAGCCCACCTATTAGATCCTCGCGGCACTGAGGATGATGCATGTCATATGCGTCGAAATGTTTGCCAAATAAAGGACCCCAGGTGGAGCGATTAATCTGCTGGTTGTTATAAATATCTTATTTTAATATATATATATATATATTAAAGGTCAATTAAAAGAATAATATAGTAATATATATAATATAATATATTTTATGGTAGTAGTAATTTAATCTATAATGTTTAACGGTTTTTTTTCTCCAAACTTATTACTCTACTCATTCCAGCGTACTATATAATCTGCGTAATATTTCATTTATTTGGCTCTCTGCTGACGTTTCGGTCTAGGTTAAGACCATCCTCAGACCACATCGCCAAGGCGCCGGTGATTTCCCCGGTGAGGAATCGCAAATTACTCCTACACAATGGCACTGGATGGGTTGCCGGTGACTTCGGAGATAGGGCGGCATGTGATCTAGACATCAATTAGAAACAGGCTTCGAACCACCCGTCTACGTCACATGCCGCCCTACCTACGAAGTCACCGACAACCCATCCAGTGCCATTGTGTAGGAGTAATTTGCCATTCCTCACCGGCGCCTTGGCAATGTGATAGGATTGTGCTTATGTTGAGTTCCTTGAGTGTTCAGAAAAAAAAGGCCGGAAGTTGATCCTTGTGCATACAAGAATTAACTCCTCAGAGTTTGCTGGCTGTCAGTATAGGCATACAATTAAATATTAAATCATATATGTATTGAACATAGAAATTAGGTTTTAGGTAATTAATAATATTAATATGTTTAATGATTGGATAATAAGTAATAAGTACAGACAATAGATTGGCTTAATAAATATTATTGTGTTTTCTTACTTAACCCGCAAACTCTGACGATGGACTTCACCAAGACCTATGCGGCCTAATAAATGAAATATTATCAAGTAACAATTCTTTTCTTTATATATTAAAAAAATATTATGATATAAAAAAATTTCAAAACAAAGAAAAAAACACTCACAGATTGAATATCGTCAATGACATAGACCCCTTGGCCGTTGATTGCCACAAGAACAGGCATATCTTGGTGAGTCATCAAGGAAGTCAGTCCACGGACGGGCTGTTCCACTTGGCCGGGGAAAAACGCAGCTCTAGAGCAACATTCAATTCATTTTTAGACTATTTTTCAATAAGAATAAAAAAAATAACAAAACATATGTGTTTCTTGAAAATTAAAGTTATCTGGAGAAGTGTCGTTCAGGTGGATGATAAAAAAATTAATTTTTTAGGAAGCGAGCAGTTCAGTCGTTTTTACTTTCCCATACTATTATTATAGTAATGGGAAAATATTCAGCCCAATTTTTTTTATACTGTATATCTATATTATTTATACGTTTGTGTAGCTTTTTTAAAATTGCTTATAAATTTATCTCTGGAACCACTCATAGAAAACTTGGCAAATTTATAGTCCTAGGTCAGGGGTCGGCAACCTATTTTAAGCAGAGAGCCATTTTTCCGTAAATAATTTTACAAAATCTTACCAAGAGCCGCATCGGACCTTTATAAATATATTTTTACTAAATAGAATTATTATAACTTACTTATAAAAATTAAAATATATGTTCAATTCAAAAAAAAAATTGGTCTTTTGAAAACATATTTTTACTTAAATAAATGAAATTTCCATTTGTTTCAAGAATATATATATATAAATAATAAAATATATATTTTGGACAGACTCAAGAGCAACACAATTTGTATAAAAGAGCTGTATGTGGCTCGCGAGCCGCGGGTTGCCGACCCCTGTGCTAGGTGATCATAAAAAGGTATTTAAAAAATTTAAAACGAATAGTTTATAGGGAGCGGTATAAATGGGATTCTAATATTTATTAAGAAACACAAATTTCTCAGTACCCCAAATATTTTGAAATATATCATCATCAGAGGTGATTTTACAACACCTGATGCTGACACATGGATGTCGAAATGCGCATTAATTTTTAATAAATCTTTGAAACTTATAACCTAGTGTTTTTAATTTAATTTTTTAAATTTTCATATATACATAACGTTTTAACTAGAGTTTAATTTAAATTTAATTTAAGGAGTAACAAGGATAATAACTTTACTACTAACCCATAATATGGAAGAGACCAACAGAATTCTAAATATTTCCGAACCAATTTTCTTGCTGGTGTTGTAGCTGGAATTCGTTTATATTGTTCAAGAAGTCTGACTTCTGGTGAATTTTTTCCACTTATTCGTAACCAGGACCATTTATTCGAACAGGCATGTCGTGGGAGAAATTTTCGTTGTTGCTCCCTGAAAACAAATATATTATCAGAACTCTAAAGAAATTTGAAAAGTCAAGTTTAATGCAAAGTGAGATGTTCTTATGAATAGTCCATTGAAATATATTTAAGATTTTGGCAGAATGTCTCGAGTATAGAATTTATTTATTAACTATAAAGGAAGTTCTCACCTAAAAAAGCTTACTGTATGAACATGGGCATTATAAGGACCAAGTTCGATCCGAGCTTGAATTCCTGCCAGCATAATATAATGAGAAGGTTCACAAGGATATCTTCCTTCTAAGACATTATTTCGTGCCTCTTCATAGAGTAATTCCAAAAGTTTCTGATCCCTAAAAATTTTATTAAAATTAGATTTTTACAAAATTGTTCATTTAGGGTTTATTTGAGAATTTAGATATAAAAATATTGAGTCAAAAAAATTACTTGATTTTTTCTTCATCTCTTTTGGAGAAAAAGATATTTCTTTGGAATGAAATAACTGGTTCATCACGATGTTTTCGATCTTCGGATGAGATGGTATATCGATTGAGAAGTCGAAGCCATCGCCGGCGGATGTCCATCGGTCGATGATGTGGCTTCAGCTGCACTTCTGTTACGAAAAAAATTTTATTCATTTTTGTGAAAAATAACATAATGGAATTAAAAGAAAAAAAAGATTTAAAATTAATAAAGTATTAATTAAAAACTCGAAGAAGCCGCAGTGGCACCGTCACTACTGATGTTCGAAAGGTGTTATTGAAATAAAATTTTTTACAAATTTTTATTAATAGTTGAGGCTGACTGCTTTGCAAAGTACAGTTTCGATATACAATTAAGGTAATAATTCTTAACAAGGGCGGATCCAGAGGTGTTTCTCGGGGGGGGGGGGGTAATCTGGTGTGACTCGTCGCACAGCACACTATTTTTTTTTTAATTTCGGTAATTTAAAAGCGCATTCTGTACTTGTTTGCCAGAATATAAATACACATCAAATTTTTAAGTATTAATTTTAAAAATTTTACATTAAAAATAAATTTTTTTGCGAAAAAAAGGTATTTTTTCGAATCTCGGGGGGGGGGGGGTAATTACCCCCTTTACCCCCCCCCCTTGTATCCACCCTTGATTCTTAAAGACATGTGTTTTAAAAAATGTATTCAAAAATAATCTAAAAATGAATTACAATAATTTTTTACAGCTTTTAATATATTCATATAACACACAAATTATATAAAAAATGTGTTTGATAAAATTAGCCATCATCTTGGAAATTCAAAATTATAAATTTATTCATAGTAAGTATTATGATTCTGATAAGAGTTTGAGGTAAATATTGTTTGTTAATTCCAAGGGCGGATACAGGGGGGTAAAGGGGGTAATTACCCCCCCCCTCCCCCCGAGATTCGAAAAAAATACCTTTTTTTCGCAATAAAAATTATTTTTAATGTAAAATTTTTTTTAATACTTAAAAATTTGATGTGTATTTATATTCTGGCAAACTAGTATAGAATGCGCTTTTAAATTACCGAAATTAAAAAAAATAGTGTGCTGTGCCACGAGTCACACCAGATTACCCCTCCCCCGAGAAACACCTCTGGATCCGCCCTTGGTTAATTCTATGTGTTGGAAAGTAATGTTAAGAATTATTATATGCTACTCAAATGTATATATGAACCTGTTATCAATGGTGTGTCAAAGACCAAAAAATTCAAAATTGAGTTAAGCATGGAATATTGTTTCAAATGCTTTAATTAATAGTATTTTTTATGAAATATGTCCTAAAAAATTTATTTTTAATGTCAAAATTATTTTACAAATCCAGGATTTCATTTTTCAGATTCCATTTCTACTTAATTTGAAAGAACAATTACACAAACTTAGTTGATTTTCTCAAACTCGAATTCTTGACACACCAAACAGCAATAGTCGTGATGGCGACTGAATAAATGAAAAAAGATGGGCGTTGAATATAAAATCATGTAAAATTATTTTTTATAGGCTCTGACGATGATTGTATATCGAAACTGTACTTTGCAAAGCAGTCAGCCTCAACTATTAATAAAAAATTGAGAAAAAATTTTATTTCAGAACATCAGTAGTGACGGTGCCAATGCGGCTTCTTCGAGTTTTTAATTAAGGAAAACCTCCGTCCCAGAATCTTTTAAATTTTAATAAAGTATGCAGTAAATGCCAAGTTATCAAAGGCGTACCGAGAAGTGGTGAGCACATCCAGAGGGAGAAGACGGTAGAAGCGGTCCTCGGGAGCCCGAGCTCTTCTTCATGAATAAGAGCCTGAATCATCTCCTGAGTGGTAATTCGCGTACCGTTGCACACGTCCATCTGCACCACGATGCGGGACATCAGATACACGCAGATGATAATAGAGGAGGCTAAAAAAAATATTTATAAATTAGATCTCACAATTGTCAGTAGAATTAAAAGATAAATTTATTAATTGCTTAATTTTGAAGTTTTAAATTTCCCTCTCTGACTCCACTTCCTTTTTTTTTCTGGACAATCAACGCCCACAATCAACATACACACTACACACAGGAAGTCAATGGCTAGCGCTTTATATATATATATAGTAATTATTATTTGATGGCACTTCAAATATTATATAAACAGTCAATGCAATACACACCCATGAAGTGTGATGTTATATTGTTGATAAAAAAAAAATATGCCCATCTGTATTTTACTAACTACCAATTGTCCTGAAGAAGAACGCGACTTGCGTCCAAATCGTCGGAAATCGAAATAAAAAATTGGATAAAGAATTATTAAATTTTTGAATTTAAAGGTAAAATTTACCATAATAAATAATTCTCAAAAATAGTTAAAATACAGTAGAATCTCCTCGCATAACGAGCAAAACAAATTGTAAAATAATTATTGCATCGAATTGCATTACGATTGACGCTTCACATAACGAGTGGCGAGGAGAGGGGAAGTCCCGTATTGTGAGTATTTTACATGGAGGGGAAAATGTTATTGATTCGCATAACGAGTTTTTCGCTTTACGAATATGATTCTGGAACGAATTATGCTCTTTAAGCGAGGTTCTCCTGTCTAAGAATTTGATTTTAGAATCCTTTCTCTAGATCTTTTTTTTTTTTTTTTTTGGAATGGGTGCATAAGGTCCGAAGACCTATAATGACCAATAGTCACATGCAGTCAGGAAGAAAATAAAAACAAAAGGAGAAGCATAAAGGGGAAACTCAACTGCGGGAACTGAGAAGATGCCTGTTGAGGTTAGACTTGAAAGTCTGAAGATTGTAGGGTTTTGGGGAAGATAGACGCAGGGAGCTTGTTCCAATCATGGGAGGTCATGGGGACAAATGAAGAATGAAATTGATTTGTTCTGTTAGTCGTGATCTGAACAGCATAGGGATGCTGGGAAGATGCCTCTCTTGTGTTCCGTGAATATGTTGCATTGGGTGGGATAATTGATTTTAATTCGGCAGAGCATTGACCATGGTAATACCTGTAGAAGAGAGATAGTGCAGATACTCTTCTTCTATGATCTAGTGACTGTAGGGATGCAGTAAGGGTAGAATCACCTATCAGTCTAATTGCACGCCTCTGTATGGCTTCCAAGGAGGAGAGAGCGTCTTTCGACGCCCCTTGCCAAAGGTGGGAACAATATTCAAGACACGGCCGAATTTGGGCTTAAAGAGGATTAGGAGTTTGGGGAGGAAAAGTAACGCTTCGTTTTGAATAGGAAACCCAATTTCCTTGCGGTAGATTTAACCACAGAAGAGATGTGGTTGCTCCAGGAGAGATCAGATGTAACTGTCACTCCCAGAACAGAAAATGAATCTTTGAACTCGAGACTATTATTGCTGTAAATAAGGGGAGGGCAAATCCTATTGTTTTGTCTAGAAATTAAACAACATTGCGTTTTTTGGGAATTGAATTTTACTTGATTGAGGTTTCCCCATCTGATATCCAGGAAGTCCTATAATAATCAAAAGTGACAATATTTTTTTATAAGATAACATATCTCTTTTATCTCTATGGAACTGTCATGGTTTTTTGATTTGGTTATTATCCCCCCCCCGCCCCCCCCCCCCAAAAAAGGGGGGCCTTTTTTTTTTTTCCTTTTCATTTTTTTTTTTTTCCCGTCCCCAGTTTTTATATTAATTATTCTATGAAGACTTATCAAAGACAAACCACTTCCTAGATTAGAAAATAAAATAATAGAAAACGAGTAGTCCATTTACTCTATCGAAAAAAATATTTAAAAACTAAATTAAAACACTATTTTTTATAGTTGCAATTAAAATAAAAGTCAAGGGTATTTTTCAAAAACAATTTTTTGCCTAGGGAAGTTGTGTTCAAATTAAATTATGATGATTTCTTGAAGCAGTGAAAAACAAAAATCTATGTATGTAAAATCCTTATTTTTGTATTACTGCCCTGTTTGTCCTGTGACATATACAATATATCATATATAGTAGAGTATTTAGGGTAATTAACCAACCGTTATTTTTTTGAGGACAGTCTTTTTATCAGCCCTCCTGATCTTGTCCTTATGAGAGTTTGGAAAAAATGTCAAATGTCCTTCTTTTCAAAAATGTTCAGAATTTGCCGAAAAAATAAACATTTCCTCAAGTCCGCAAAAAATCTGAACAAATATAATTTTAACAATTATAAGTTTATTAAGAGTGTAGAAAAAAATGGATGTAGGCTTGAAACGGAGAGATGATAGCGTTTTTACAGGTAGAACGACGTTTCGACAGTCAATCGCGGCTTCCTCAGGATAAAGATTTGTTAATTTGTCTTGAATTTATTTAAATTGAAGCATTGGACATGAATTAAATTAATAAACGAAACGTCAACAAAAATTTAAGTATTTTTTTTCGCTCTAGCTGAAAAACCTATCATTCCTCCATAAAAGTTTTAGTTTTAAAGATCCTTTTTTTTTACGATTTTTATACATTTTTCAAATTGAATTTCGTTGATTATTCTAACGTTGTGAACTTGTTCTTTTTTGGAAGTCGACAAAGTTAGGAACCCTAGATTGGTCTATGAAATTTTTTTTATTATCTGAAAGACTGTCAGGACTCGAACCGGACATTAATTTGCAATCTACCAGAAAAGCCACATCGAAATGGTCAGATTAATGAGAATATCTTGAACTGCCTTATCAGTTCGGGATGTTGTTTGGAGGAAACGCCCAATCTCGTAATCAAGAGATGCGAAGATGTCGCAGAACAAACTGGGCAAACACTCGACGTTTAGCTGCTCGCCTAGAAAAGTATGAAACAACAAGAGATGCTTCCAGGTCTGGCCGGTCCCGGTGCAGTCGTTCTGCTGAGAATATCGCGGCAAAAGCTGAAGATGTCACAAAGGACTCCGGAGTATTGACTAGACGACGTGCCACGCAATTGGACATCAATCGGCGGCCTTTATAGATAATTTTGGTGAAAGACTTGAAGATGTTCCCTTACAAAGTGCAGACAGTGCATCTACTGTTTGCCGTAGATCGCCAAGCCCTAACTATCGTTTTGATGATTTGCACTGGCCGGCAAGATCGCCCGATATTCCCGACTTCTTTTGTGGGGTTTCTTGAAGTTACGAGTCTATGCCAACAAGCCTCAGATTCTTGAAGTCCTCAAAGAAAATATGCGTCAAGAATGCAAGAATGTATCGCCGGAAGTCCTGACAAGAGTGGTGGAAAATCCCATAAATCTGGTCATCAAATCTGGAGGCAGAATTAGAGGCTGATAACACATCACATAAATACAATCCAAAATCAGAACTAAAGTTTTTCATTTATAAAAAAAAATACAGTCAAAGAACATTGAGTAACAACTTTTGCGCCACTTTGTATATAGTGAAATGAAAACCATTGATTGAGTCGTTGAGAATATACGCTGAGAATATACGCTATATAATTGCAGAGTGTCGGGCTCCTTGTGCGTCTTTGACTCTGTTTGACCAAGTTCCCGTTGTAATTTTGAAATACAATTTTGGAGTCTTATGAAGGACATTAAAATCAAGAAAAAATTCTTAGGTTTATAATGGGAGAGAAGGAGGGAGTTCAAAATATTCCTGAAAATCCAGAATTTCCTATTGGAAAGCATTGGGCCGTATCTCTTTATTGCAACATCGAAGCCAATTAATAATAATAAAAAAAATAATTGATAATTATCAAAATATTTGAAGGTGGGAAAATATTTTCGCCCGGAGAGTGATTTGCAAATAAAAAAAAACTTTGTTCAGGAAGTGCAATATTTTATCAGTAGGAAATGTTAATCTTTGGATAATAAAGGAACATGGTTTATTCATTAACGATGAGCTCATCTCTGTGGTAGATAAGAATTTAACTTTTATTATATGTAAAGTGAACCTTATAATTTACTGCACTATTTGTAGTTTTTTTTTTTTTATTATCGATTATAAGTGTAAATATATATAGATTAAATTGGAGAAATTAGAAATTTATAGTTTTAAATCAGGGGCGTATTATGAATTTTTTCTAGAAGGGGCCCGAATCATATTTAAAGTTCTCCCCACCAAAATAATATATTTCAACAGGAGCGAATATGTTTATTTTCCATGAGGGGGATAAGAATATTGGACAGACATCAATTATAACAATACCTAAAAAATACCTCCCACTCACTTATCATAAAAGAAAAATATATCATTGTATTTGTTAAAATAATATTATTTTGTTTTATTATATGTTTATGTATTTTATAAATATCCCTCTCTTCAGTCATTAGTGTTAGACATGACATTACTGTAGGGAGTAACTTTCATGGGAATAATACTGAAGTGGGTTCCAGTTTCCTTATTTAGGAGGAGGCATCTCAAATAGATTTAGATAATTTATTGTAATGAGGTGAGTTTGAACTCGAGTTGTCTTCAACTCAGGATTATAAGCTTAACTGCTAAGGCTAATCGCCCCCTCTCCTACATTTTATAACTATTTTTATTTTATTTTTTTTAATTTGAGAGATTTAATTATTACTGTATAATTAATTGGCTTTGATTTTTCAAAGTCGAGATAGAAGTCATTAGCTGGAAAAATTCTCAATTTTCAGGAATTTTTTGAGCCTCCCCACTTGGAGATTTGGAGTTTTATTCATCTTAGGATGAATTAATCTGCCGAGAATAATAAAAAAAGCGCCACCCTCTCCAATATTTAGTAAGGAACAAGATTTTCTCAGCAGGCAAAATTTATATAACAAACCGATGGTAAGGAATTTATTCTTTTAAAACAAACAAAAAAAAAAAAAAATTATTTCAATATATATATCTCTATCTTCTTCTTCTGTCCTCGCCTTTTTCCCGCGATGCGGGGTCGGCGGACCTCACTATTTCCCTCCAACCCTATCAAGCGTTTTTGCGACCGGAAGAAATAGGACAGGCCGGCCCGTCGTACGGTCTGACGCCTGTTGAAAAGAGGAAGGAAGAGACAGACATACGAATAACTGAAGGACGGTCTGTCCCAGCTCGGGCAGCTCGTGGTCGCCATCCACGTACCCACAAGATGTGGGCCCCTGAGCGATCAATATATATATATATATACTATATAATCTATATATTCCCCCCCCCCTCCCCCGTGGCCGGAGGGCTAAAGTTGTTGATAAATGTCAATAATGATAGTCCCCAGGCAGTCCGATGAATTTATTTAAACCATGGTATAAAAATAAACCTGGAACACTAATATATATCGTTTACCCTGTGTAATGTTAAAAATCTATATGGGCTAACATGCTGATAAGACTAAAATATATATAAATATATACTCAGTATATAATAATAAGATAAAAAATAAGAGAAAGTAATATTTAAACAGATGACACATATCCGTAGAATTTTATAAATTAATCTTTATCATCGGCAATTTCCATTTTAAGTAATTCGTTTATGCGAGATGTGATAAAACTTGACTTCTGGACAAAATTCACTCAGAACGACTTACTTTGTCAAAAAGGTATGTTAAAATAATTTAAATTAATATTCTAAATTAAACTTGAGTAGGCGGTCATATATCAAAGTCTTTAAATGAATGATTCTTTTATCTGTTCAAGATTCAATCAATCATCACTGAGCGAGGGGGTTTCAAAAGATAATATGATATAAATAAATCATCTAGAAATATTTAAAAGTAAAAATATAGAATATATCCGTCCGTGTATTGTTGCCATATATAATATTTGTATGCAGAAACGTTTTGGGAACTTATTGCCTTCATCAGTGCCAAAAACTGTCGGAAACAAGAGATGGATTTAATAGATTTTGGGTGAGTGCCGTCAAATTATTTCTTTTTTGGTTGCCGACCAATTTCTCTTTGTCAGTTTTTGGTACAGATTAAGAAAGCAGCAAGTTCTAAAAACACAAAGATTCAATATTATATTAAATATTAAAATTAAGTTTCAAAAAAGGTTTTTCCAGAATTTTATGGAAAAATAAATTTTTTTTTCCAAATTATAAATCGTGCAGTAAGTATCATATAATTTTTTTCTGTGAAGAAAAGATAAAATGTGATGTTATCAATAGGTTTTTATTCAAATTTACTTTATAAGTGAACTATCTTTAAATTTTTAAGTTAATTTTTTAGTTTCTCTTACCTATTAATATATATAGAGAGAAAGTATTGAATTCATGTCAAAAATTCGATGTAGAGATTTTGATGAAAATATATGTTTTGAGATCCCCTAGGAACAAAAAATAAGTCCCGGAAAATGGTCCGTCTGTGAACAAAATATCTAAAGAACGAAAAGAGTTAGGAGGTTGAAATTTTAAATTTAAGTTCCTAAGCTTTTGAACAAATCGGCCACAAAGTACAAAACTTTACTGGTGTACTTTTTCAGTTTTTTTTAGATTAGGGTCCAAATCTCCTCCCCCGAAATCCCGAAAAATTATAAATAAAGAGAAAAATATTGTATATGTTTGTCCGTTTTTTTTTTTTTTTTTTTTTTTTTTTTTAGAATAGGCCTATATAAAAAAAGATATTAGGCCTACTATATTTATTTCTCTTATCATTTATAACAAATTAAAAACGAAAATAGTAAATATTAATCACAAAACAAAGAAGATAAATGAAATTTTAATTAATGCGACATCTGGTGGTGCATAAATTTTGATAGCAATTCAATTTAATTTGTGTAGTGCTTATTACCTACTGTATATAACAAGTTGTTTTTCAAATGTGAATCAGTTATTGGAATTGTGTATTACGTATATTACTTATTTCATCTTGGAGAAGAACAAAAATTCCAAAAAAGAGTAAAGTAAGTTTCAAAAATGTTAGTGCGAATATGGGAATATAAATTTTAAAGATTATCTAAAAATAAAAATGATTGATTGATTTATGAAATTTAACTAGAGAAAATTAAATCAAAAGTTATTTTTACTGTTCGGGAGGGTAGATAACTTAAATATAAAATTTCAAAGTTGTAGCTCAATTCCTTCATGCTTAAAATCGTTACACACACAGAGAAAGACAGACAGGCACACCAATTTGCGGGACCCATTTTTTTACTTTTGAACTCAGGGATCCTCAAAACATTTCCATCAAAATCTCGACGTCGCATTTTTGACATGATCGCAATACTTTCTCACTATATATTACATACAAGGGTAAGAGAAAGTAAAAACCCAAAACCAGTGAGTACAGTGAGAGTCAATATTAAGTCCCAACCATGCGATTTCTACTTGTGATTAATTCATTCTTTTTAAAAAAATATTGTAAATTTTTTAATCCAATAAAGATTTTCATTTTCTTTTATAAAAACAATGAAATAATCACATGTAGAAAAGGCATGGGTGGGACTTAATATTGACTCTCACTGTACATCAATACTCTCTGACCAATTTTGTTCAAAAGTTTCGATTTACACGCCAGGGAGGTACCTAAAATTAATATTAAATTTCAACCTCCTAGCTCTTTTCGTTTTTAAGATATTTTGTTCAAAGACAGACAGGCCATTTTGCAGGCCCCACTTTTTGAACCCAGGAGTCCTCAAAACATGTATTTTCATCTATACCCCGACATCATATTTATGACAATACTTTCTCTCTATATATAGTGTAAATGATACAGTGATTGGTCCCCATAAGCATTTTTATCTTTTTTCTACTTAATTTCTGCAAGCCCAACAAAGCAATCAAAAAAATTAAAGTCCCTAAAATATAACCAATTAAAATAAAGGGACTTGAAAATTTTTTTAGGAATCCTAAAACTTCAGTTATCCTAACTAAATACAGAAAATTGAAGATTTTTCAGCCGTTTTTTAAAAAGGCACGAAAGGTCAAAAAACATAATTATTGGCTCTCCTGATACAGTCATTGGTCTTTCTTTTTACAGTTATTCTTTATTTTTCTCTTAGAAAGATGACTTGTCACACAAAATTTATTTTTTGAGCTAAAATAGTTTTATAAAATTCAAAATTATGTTGCTAACAGAACAAACATTATTGGGACGATATTTACAAGTTATTTCAAAACTTATTTCACTATTCGTTATATTTCTTATTTTATTGGTTTAAAGCAGTAGAGTTCATTCACTGTATCAGAGCCACACTGTAGATTTTACCCTACTGTATATTAATATATTTATATATATACCTTATTAGTAAGACAGAGTAAAAATTAATTAAATGATTTTCAATTCAATATATTTAAATGGTTTATTTTGTTTTTTGTTTTTTAGTAATTGTATGATAATCAAGTGGACATCCTTTAAGCCTCCGATTATAAAACAATCAGCTATCCATTCTGTGGAAGGGAACGCCCACCAGGAATCATTTCCAGTTTTGTGGTTAAAATTTATCAATCTTTCATATTAACACCAGAGAAAAATGATGGGGAAATCACAAGGATGAGTTTAAAACTAAGAAACGATGAGATTCTCATCATTTGCGCTAAAAGAGGCGACAATACGAGATGGATGCAACTACGGAATTGTTTTTTGAAACGACAACTATCCTTAACAATGGAGGTTCGGATGTACTGAACAATACCCTTAATCATGTCGTCAAGAGTGCAGGGCCAAAAGATTTATTTTATTCTTATGTCTGTTTTTGGTAAGTATGATATATTATTAACTTTTTAACAATTTTCAAGGTCTTTTAAAAACATAAAAATTCCTTTTTAATGATGAAATCGCCAATATACGAGATGTTAAATTTAGGAAAAAAAGCGACATAAAAATATCATAATAATAAATGTAAATATTTATTAAGGAGAAAAATGCCCAATTTTATTTCTTCTTGTATGTAAATATTTGAAGCAAATAAAGAAAGATGCCTGTGAATCTCTAAATGAGTTTCGTTGTGTCGAGATATATTTAGGGCCGGTTGCTTCACTTCTAGATAACCCTCAGTTAAGCCACTTGATTCAACCCCAAACTCTTTTCTTGAGAGATTTTGATCACACACGGACAGACAATTTTGGGGAAACCACTTTTTTTGAACCAAAAAAAGTATCTCCAAAAACGAATTTTTTAACAGATCGCAATATTTTTCTCTATTCAGTTGCCGGTATTTCGGTTTGCACTCCCCTCCCCATTCTTACTTAGCAGTAAAGCTTTTTTTCTATTAGGCAAAATAAGAATTAGAAGAAAATTAATAAATTAAAATTAACTTCTTCCCCAACTTATTTGAAAATAAAAAAATGAGCAATTTTAGGTTTTGGCGAATGGTTTGAGGGATCTGGAACCCCTAGGGCTACCCCTGAATATCCCATCCTCTATATCAGTGTTTCCCAACCTTTTGAGGTCCACGGCACCCCAAAGGTACGATGGGAATAATATTACACACTAGCGGCATCCTTCCTTTTTTTTTCTTCTAGCAAAATGAAATTTTTTTCCGCCCTGGGGCAAATTTTTTTCCCTTGCGTGAAAATCATTTGACCTTTTTTTGGCAAAGCTTAATTTTTCCGACCTACGGAAAGTTTTACCGCTTCAATTTTAATCATTTGACCTTTTTTAGCGAAACTTTATTTTTCCGCCTCTTTATTTTTATTTTTAGCTTATATCTAAATATCCGCGGGCACCCACTTAGGCATTCCCGCGGCACCCTTGGGGTGCCGGGGCACCCCGGTTGGGAACCACTGCTCTATATATTACATAAATATAGACACTCACACTTTTTTCCCATTCACACAGTCATTTCGGCAACCTAGGCCAAATAAGACTTTTTACGATAACGTTATTATGTATATATATATACATATATGGGGATCCAGGCATTCTTATATAAGCTATTTGGTATCCAAATGCCTTAAAAAAAATTATCAGATTGCCTGGGATCCGAACCCCCGACCCTTGGTATACAAGGCAGACGCACTACTAACTACACCAAACCCGGGGCATAATTTTTTAATAATATTTATATTATTTAACAATATGATGGATGTACTTACGATTAATTAATTTTATTATAAGGACATAGGCCAAAAATAAATACTTTTGCGTATTATCTGTTTATTTGTAAATATTTCGATTCCAGTGACATAGAATCATCCTCAGTACAATCAACAAATGTTTTGAAAATTGAATTCATGGAATGCTCAGCTGTTTTGTCATATTGGTTGGGAGGAATTAACGATTTCCAAACCGTCTGTTGATTATACTGAGAATTATTCTATACACTGGAATCGAAATATTTACAAATAAACAGAATAATACGCAAAAGTATTTATTTTTTTAGCCGATGTCACTCAAAATAAAATTTGATCATCCTTAGACCATCTACCAACAATCTTACGATTAATTGTTAGAAAACAAAGGTCCAACAGTATTATTTTTAATTGTCATTGCAAACAATGGTACATTACAAATTGCAAATTATACAAATTGTATAATTTGCAATAGCGAATTAAAATAATACTTATTGATCTGATCTTCTAACAATTAAATGTAAAATACCCATCCCATCATATTGCCCAAATAATATAAATAT
>JAKCPI010014500.1:0-11626 GCA_023213315.1 Euborellia annulipes | reverse complement strand
ATTTTGAAAGCAAAAATGAGAATAAACCTTCTAAAAAAATAATTAATTTTTGAATTTTAATCAAAAATTGTAAGAGCGAATTTTGAGAAAATCGAAAAAAAACTGAAAAAGTACATTAGTAAAGTACTAGTACTTTTTGGCCGATTTTGTTTAAAACCTTATTTTACGTCTCAGTGGAATTGACTAAGGTAAATATAAAATTTCAACCTCGAGGCTCAATTCCTTCATGCTTTAAATTGAACGCAGACAGACTATTTTGCTGGACCCACTCAGGGGACATCAAAACATGTTTCCATCAAAATATCGACATCAGATTTTGACTTGAAACCAATACTTTCTATATATATATAACTTTCTCTTACCTATATATGTTAATATATAGAGAGAAAGTATGTGGTTTTATGTCAAAAATTCGATGTCGAGATTTTGATGGATACACACGTTTTGAGGTCAGTGGTTTTTGCAACATGGTCTGTCTATCTGTGTGTCTGGGTTCAATTTAAAGCATGAAGGAATTGAGCTTCGAGGTTGGAAATTTATATTTAAGTTAGACGCCCCCTGGAGCGTGAGTACTTTACTGATATACTTATAGAAAAGAAAAAGTAAAATGTCTAATGACAAAGCTGAGCAAAGAGATTTAATTTCAGACTCTCAGGTTTTGTGTAAAATTTTGACACGACCCTTTGATAGACAAAGGAACTTTTTATTCGTTAAAGAGAAATTTTTATTGAAAAAAAAAGCCCTGGATATATATATATATATATATTAATGTCAGATAATTGTCAACAAAAAGTTTTCCCACAACCCACGGTTTGCCTGCTCACTATTGACGAAGAGAATCAACAACGAAAGATACAACAGATACTACAACAAATTTCTATTTTCTAGAAAAACCTGAAAGTATATTAAATCAAATTAATTAAATTCCTTAAAGGAATTAAGGATGGTATAAAAATAAATTGGACTTTAGAGGTAAATTTCTCTCAAAAAGCCTCTCCCCAGACTATTTCCTTTTTAACTTTTTGAAAAAAAGTTACAATTAGAAGGCATTATTAATATTATAATAATTTATTTACGAATCATTCAATCACCCCCCATTTTTCCTTATTTTTATTCATTTTTTTGAAAATATAATTTAACATTATTTATTTGTCTTTAACCCTGCACTTTTAATGATTATTTTACAAAACAAAAAGATCATAGATAAAATAATCATACATTATTATATATATATTTTTTTTAATATAAAAAAATTACGCAATGGATAACTTAAGGACTTTGATCCCAGAGTTTTGAAAGGAGTAATAATTATATAATTAATATAACATGATTATGGATTTATTGATCATGAGCTATTACAGCGAATTTTTAAAAAGACTTAGAATGACATGGTTTTAGTAAAGCGAATAACATCATAAAGTTAGCTTAATTCAATGAAAATGTCTTTTTTTTTTAATTAAAAAAAAAAGATAATCGATTTTTTTATAAATATAATAAGTTCTTTAATGAATGATTTAATGAATAATAAATAAATAAAAAAATATATTGGATTTAACATAAAAATAAAACAACATTTTCTGGATATTAAGCTAACGATAGGATTTTTTTTTTTTTTTGAATTATTAAAAACATTAAAAGATGAAATAATAATGGGGGATAAATAGTTAATCAAATGCAGTAATAAAAAACAGAATTATACTGTATGTGCTGCCCTGGGTATTTTTTTTTTGTCCCCCGTATCATTTCAGCAATTCACTACCGTTAATGCAACAGGAATATATTTATTTAGTGTACAATGAATGGATTAGATGAAATCGTAATCTAAAAACTAATGCTTCAAATTGGTGAGGCAAAAAACATTGGAACATTTGAATAAGGCTGCCATGTAAAATATCACTTTTGCCATTTTTTATTTTATTTTAAGTGATAATTTAACTAAGTGTATGGCACAAACTGACTGACTACAAATGCTAGATTGGGCCAATGATAATAATTTATTTATTATTTTTTTTTTTATGAAGGAAAAAACTGTGTTTACGAACAATCGTGAAATTACATTTAAACTCAATTTGAGTTGAGGTGAATTATTTACATTTCCACAATCGTCACCTTTTTTTTTTTTTTAATTAGGTAACTAAGGTACCATGACCCAGAACAACAGTTTTAAACAATAATCGATTTCCATTGCACTGAACCTTTTTTTTTTATTTTATATATATTATTTTTTTTGCCAGGAACATTCTATCTTTATTTAAATATAAAATAATTATATATTTTTTTTTTCTGTAAAACAAATATACATTTTTAAAGAGTTTTATCGGTATCGAACCAATAAAACTTAACACGCACATATAATATATAAATATATATTATTTTTAGATTATATATCTATTCAATTAATAATTAAATCATTTCTCATTTTTTTTTTATATTAATTAACTGATACAATAAAATGCTTTTTTTCAATAATATTAGAAAACAAAAACAAGTGCAGTGGTAACTTGATACCCAATAACTATCTGTACATTATCACAATTCACCAATGAACGAACAATGTTATTTATACAACATGAATAATGACAAACCCTGCATTCAAAAATGCTAAATGGACGCTATATTATTCCGACATTGAACCAAGGTCCACTCACTTCCCATCACCCTAATTAAAATGTAAACACTTATTATATATTAATGAATTAATTGAAAAAAAATAAAAACAAAAAAAAAAAAATATTTGAGTGTGATTTTATACCGCATTAGAATATACCCATTTAGAATAGAATATATCTTTTATTCAAAAGATTGTGTTTATGAAAGACTAGTTTTTCATTTTTAGCACAAATTATGCAACAACAAACATGAGGAATTACAATTAAATTATGTCAGAGCAACAATACAATATATATATATATTAAATATAATATATCGAATATATATATATCTATCTTTTATATATATATGTATTAAACATCAAACAAATATACTTTTGTTATCACAGAACAAACATTAATTGCATTAATTGTGTACTATGGGCACAAGGCAGCTTTCCTTTGGAAAATGTTTCCACATTAAATTTTTTATATATATCTCTCTTTTTATATATATATTTATATTTTTTAAAATCTATGTTAATTTATTTATTATTAATTCAATCATCAAAGTCCTGTCTAAAATAAATGAAATGAGTAATAAAAAAAATAAGTGTGTATTTTGGGGCGAAGTAAAGATCAAAAGAAGTATTTATTTATTTTTTTTTTTTAAGCCAAATGGCACTTAATTTATATTATTATAAGTAATTATAAAATTAATTACATTGAGATCTCAACCCTAATTTAAAAAAAAATAAATGGATTATTTATTCCGTAAAATCAAGAAATTCGCCCATAAAATCTTAAAGCGATGAATAGAGAATGCAAGACAAAAAAAAAAAATAAACTTATGATACAGATTATATATATATATATATATTTATATCGCGAAAAGTCAGAAATCTCAAAAGGAACAATGGCAATTAAATAAATTCTGTTTTGAAATTGATAAAATATCATGTTGAGTGATGAATTAATATGATTAATATTTACATAGATCTTTTTTTTTTTTAATGAATAAATTCATTATTAATGGTATATAACATATAATGTCATGATATTTGCTTTTTTATAAATGTCCCATTAGAATAGAAGACAGAAAAATGACTAATTATTCGAATTCACCATCAATGTGCTATTTAAGATGCAAAAATTTTTTTTTTTTTTATAGGAAAATCAGCTTAAATTTGTTGTCGACTATAGTGATGTTTTCATGCACTATAAATAACATAAATAAATGAATAAAGATTGTGATTAAATGCACATGAGGTTTAGCTAAACTACTGCATGATGCTAAGAGCAGTGTGCCTAGCCCTTTTGGCCTCCTCTTCGGTTATTCTTTGTTCGATCAAGATCTGAGCAGTCGTTATGGCGTTAGGTAATCCGGCTATCGAGACAATACGATTTCTAGTACCAGGCGCGTAGATGCCTTTCTTCGAAATTTGTATATTCGCACCACTTAAATGTTGAATTTCAACTAATGATCTACCACCTGGTCCTAAAATTGCGCCTACGATATTTTCACCTATTTCTAAATCTACCTTCTTTTGATCTTTATCTCCGGGCGTGGGACTTTTACATAATGTCGTCATTGGTGTTTGTTGGCCTGTACCTAAACCGAATGAATTATTATTTAAATTAATGGGCGAGCCGATATTGGTAGGACTGGATTGATGTCGGAATGGGTCAAACGAGGTGGTGGGAGTAGCTGCCTCACCGAATCGATCGAGTTGACTTGGCCTTGGGGTGGGTGAAGAACTACCTAGGGCGGAAACCGTACCTATAGGTCCAAAAACACCTCCGCCATTACTATCAGTTGGTGGCGGTTGTTGTGCAACAGCAGCTGCAGCTGCCGCTGCTGCAGCCGCTGCGTTTGTATCCATTGACGAAAGGCTCATATATGTATTATTATGAGGCATTAACGAATGATTGCCAGCGGAATTAGTTGCACCAAGGCCAACAGCCATACATAGAATGCCGTATTTTGCTAGTACGCCTAAAGCAGCTGTGATCTCAGCTGCCGATTGTTTCGAATATCCGTTAGACCGTAAAGCCACTTTGACATGTTCCAACACTTGACTGGTGAATGAGGGACTCGAGCTCGGCCCGGGGTTGGCAAGATTCAGGCTCATGTTTAAACACGCTGAACCACCGTTGATCATTATTGCGCTCATGGAATTAACTGCCACTGTCAAAAGAAAATTGAATTAGTAATAAGAAAAGATCAATCAATAAATTATAACTTTTTTTTTTTGAAAATAACTGGATTGTTCGAGTTTGATTAATTAGAATTTAAATACTTTTCGTTGTTATAAGGGATAAACAAATTTTGTTTTTGGTGGAATTTATTTGCAACTGTTTCTACAATTTCGGAGATTTAACGCCTTCATCTTCAGGCTCGAATTAATAGAATTGAAAAAAAAATTTTATACGTTTTAATTAAATTTTGACAAAATTATAATTATATAATTGAAAAGATTTTTTAAAATAACATTTGTGAAAATTTGACATTGAACTGTAGCTCTGTTGTAATAAATTCCACCAAAAACACAATTTGTTTTACTTTACACCTTATAACAACGGAGTAAACTTCCTATTTAAATTCTTATATTATAATCAGGTGGGTAATACCCGAATGGAGGTTTTACTTCCAAGGGACTAACCACTAAAAAGGTTGATGACCTATATTTTAAACCACCGTCCAGAAAGAACTTCTTTTTTTAAACCATTTTAAATAAACAGAATTTTTGAAAAGTAATTTTTTTTATCCATTTTATATATATATATTTAATACAACTTGCAGGGCGGAAGCTGGCCAAGGACTTTCTGAATAGTTCGGTAATTGGTTCATTAGATAAAAAAATAAACATATCATTTTGCAAGGACCTGTTTAGATTCAGGAACGTTCCGTAATCTTTTAGTTTGAGCAGGTTCTTTTTGGTATTATCTCCTATAAAATAAATAGAATGAGTATAAAAAAGAGAGATTATATTTTCGTATATTTCCCCTACTGGTGAAGTTTCAGTTTAGGACCATCTTCCAAACAGTACCGAAACATTGGTCATATTTAGGACTATCTGGCTCCTAAACAGAATCGAAACGTCAGCAGTGAGGGGAAATATACGAAATTATAATTAGCTGCTCTCTCCCCTTACTGCTCACGTTTCGATTCTGTTTAGGAGCCAAATTCCTAAATAGGACCAACGTTTTGGTCCTGTTTGGAAGATGGTCCTAAACTGAAATGTCAGCAGTGAGGGGTAATAAAAGAAATTATAATTAGCTGCTCTCTCTTTTTTATTCTCATTCTACTTCATCAATTTAACCAGCTATAAAAACTTCCAATATTAAACAAAATAAATAAATTTTTAATCATATCATATTTGAGAATTCATATGCCCCAAAGGAGAAGATAGAGCTCCAAAATTTTTTTTATATTTTAAGGCTTAATAAACCGAAGAGAACTGAAAGGTTACGGATCGAACCTGGATTGACACTTGCGCCTAAAAAAAGAATTACTTTTCAAAACATTTCTTCATCCCAACCAAAACAGGGGGTATTTTCCGGTAACAGAAGTATCATTTCCAGAGGGGGAGGTGGTTATTTTCGGGGAATCTTCCTTAAATTGTCTAAAAAATAAAATTATTCAGAGTATAAGGTATAAGACAATCCACTTTCGCTAAATAAGCAAAAGGTTTGTTGCTATAGTTTAGTTTATATATATTCTCTGCGGTTTAAAACCGTTAAAAAATGCTCTTAGAGCAAACCTAATAATTAATAGAATCATGTAATAATTTGGAAACTATTTTAATAATTTTTTTCCTAGTTAAAAAAAAAATATTTAAGCATAAAGATCCTATATAATGATAATGAATATTATATTATTAAAGCAGACAATTTTATAAATAATAATATATGCCAATTTGAAATGTATGGAAAACAAATCAATAACATTGAAATGAGGAAATTAGTTATGTAGTAAAAGGAAGTGTATTAATTAACAGCTGAGTGGAATTGGTAATAAATAATTCAATATATTATAAGAGAATTTCTATTTACAGTAGTCAGAATAAATATTAAGTTTTATTTAATTTTTTTTATGTTAATTAAATAAAAATAAAAAATTATCGTTTTTGTTGAATTATAGTGTTAAAATTTTTAATGGTATTCAAGTCTATTCTCTAAAAACTTTAAAATTTTAAAATTTGGGAGAAATTGGGGGGGGGGGGGGGGATAATCGCTTGGGTGGTTCAAAATCAATTCCTGCTCCACTGAAAAAATTTTCTGGCTACAGTTTTGTCCAAAATCATTAGATTCATTGGGGGGGGGTTGATTGATTGAGTAACTAAATAAATAACGATAAATATATAAAAGAAAAAAAATCATAATATAGTGTTGTAACAATTTCAATACTACATGGGAATCATAATTTTTATATTTAATAGAGTTGAAATATAATTTAACAAACCTAGAACATCACTCAAAAATGAATATTATTTTGTTATAAAAAAGTGAGCGTTATTTCACTATATCAAATATTACTTTCAGCCAAATAAAACAAATATTCTTATAAAAACGGCTAAATTTTGCTAATGCATCTCTTATCATCAATGTACTAATATCACACTGTCTGCTTGTGTAAAAAACATGGATATAAAAGAATTTCTCTTTTAATTAAAAAAAAAAAAAAAAAATTATTTTCTATACCCAAGCGTTCAATTTTGTTAATTAAATTGGCTATTAAAATATGTGTGAATAATAAATTTATAAAGAGTTATTTGGGATGAAGGGCATTTTTCTATACCAGTAATATGTTGTCATCGTCTTCTCAAAATATTTCACTTTATTAATGATAAATAAAAGGCTTTGTTTACAACAATAATAATTTATTCAGGTGTTTTTTAGATTTAAATCAAAATATTTAAGAAATTCGATATTTCTGACAAAATGTCAGTCGAATCGACATTCACTTAAATTAAATAAGTAAAGTTGACTTCTAACTTCATTTGCTCTAAAACAAGAGGCATTCCATTTAAGACTGGAGATTGAACAAATTATTATTGAAAATTAGGAAAAAGAATACCAGCTAGTAAATATTTCATTTAATTAGTTAGAATATGTTTCGGTCTTGGTTAAATCCAACACAAGAGTTATATGGACTGACTATATAAATATCTAATAAGAATTATATACATATATATGTGTGTGTGTATTGTTAAATGTTCATATTAATATAATTGAGATTACAAAACGCAATTTATATCTGTGATGTTATTATATTCATAAGAGAGTAGAAAACTCAGTTAAAGTTTTATTTCAAGTTCTTTATTTATTTAAATACAACTAACGTTTCGGTTCAGGGTTTGAACCACCTTCAGAGCTGGTGAAAAGTTATTATGCAAGTGTCCCAGTGGATTTAATACATTGCTGAACCATTTTTTTTTATATAATAAATATATACAGTATATATACAAAGTATGCGATGACCAGGTACAGTGAGGGACAATATCAAGTCCCACCCCTTCGTTTTCTACTTGTGATTATTTCATTATTTTTAATAAAATATTATATATTTTTTGATGGAAACTTTCATGGTTCAAACCTAGAAAGATTTTCATTTTCGTTTATAAAAACAATGAAATAATCACAAGTAGAAAACGAATGGGTGGAACTTAATATTGACTCTCACTGTACCTAAAAATTGGTGGTGATAGTGGCAAGGTACATAGAATTCTTTTAATTTTTACCTAACAAATTTTTACCTAAAAATCTACACTATCACCTCCAATTTTTAGGTACTTAGTGGCCAGGTACATAAAAAATTTTGATTTTTACCTAAAAAATTTTATGTACAGTGAGGGACAATATTAAGTCTCACCCATGCCTTTTCTACCTGTGATTATTTCATTGTTTTCAAACAAATATTATATATTTTTTAATGGAAACTTTCGTTGTTCAAACCAAGAAAATTTCCAATAAAGATTTTCATTTTCTTTTATAAAAACAATGAAATAATCACATGTAGAAAAGGCATGGGTGGGACTTAATATTGTCCCTCACTGTACCTGGGCAACGCATACTGTGTATATATTTCTTAGATAAAGGTTTAGTTCAACAATGTTTAAAATCCACTGTGACACTTTCATAATGACTATTCGCCAGCTCTGAAGATGGTTCAAACATGGAACCGAAACGTCAGCTGTGTGGATTAAATAAATATGCCCATAAAGAATGACTGAAACTTCCACCTAGTAATAAACAAGCTGCGTTTCTTTTCCTTCATTTTCAATTCTTCTCCAGCTTTCATAATTTAACAATTTATTTACTGATGAAAAAAGTTTCTGAAATATTTGGATATAACTACCTGAATAAATGTTAATTGTTAATAAAGTCATTTATTTATTATCAATAAAAAAAAAATCCTATGCAGCACACCGTTTCTTGACATAATATCTCACTTTGATCAAGTTTTTTGATAGGGATCCATAACAAAAAATGACAATATTTAATATGTTTTATCTTGTAATTTGCCATTTGTGTAGAAGTTGATTAAATAAAGATATTTTTTTTATATAAAAATTCCTTTTAAAAAAATCCGTCGAACCGAATTTGTTCTATACTTGTCCACCGACTGACATCATGTTAAATGTTTTATTTCGTGTTAGAAATAGGGTTCATCTGCAAAAATCAAAAAAGATTAAATAAACCCGTTCTCATTTTTTTTTAAATGGGTTAAAATTGAATTGAATATGTCCATGATGATGATATATATATATTGCAATGATTCAACTACTAGTTAAAAGGATGTAGGTGTTGTAATCTATATATATAAAAATGAAATGGGAAAAATGTATGTATGTATGTAAATATGTATGTATATATGTTCTATAGAAATCCACAATTTTCAATGAATCCATTTGAAATTAAGTATACATATAGTATATGGCTCTGGGAGTAACGTAGTAATAATTTGAATCTCTTGAATGTTTTGGAAAATTAATTATAATCAAATTTCTTCAATATGAGAACACAAAATCAACAAGTTGGCTAGAAATTAGAGAGCGTCCTTTATGCTGTGTGAACCAGCTTCCTACCCGACTATGGGCTGGGGGTGGGGAGCTACGCAGCAGTTGAAAAACGAAGAGAGGATGACTGACCCTTTAAACAGTCATAAACAGACCCTTTTGTGCTGTTCCCAATAGGGTACCCTCGCCTCGCTTGAATATAAGATCCTTCCTTAACATCTTAACACTTGCATTGCAACAAGAAATATCCCAAATTGGGAATAAACTTGCTCGCCGAAGGCAGCAAGGGGTCCAGGGGCGCAGCCCCCTGGCTAGGCGGAGAAAGGCCGCCGAAGGCGCGGCTTTGCGACTAGTCTATATATATAAAAATGAAATGGGAAAAATGTATGTATGTATGTAAATATGTATGTATATGTTCTATAGAAATCCACAATTTTCAATGAATCCATTTGAAATTAAGTACACCTATAATACATGGCTCTGGGAGTAACGTAGTAATAATTTGAATCTCTTAAATGTTTTGGAAAATTAATTATAATCAAATTTCTTCAATATGGGAACACAAAATCAACAAGTTGGCTAGGAAATTAGAGAGCGTCCTTTATGCTCTGAGAACCAGCTTCCTACCTGACTATGGGCTGGGGGTGGGGGCTACGCAGCAGTTGAAAAACGAAGAGAGGACTCAAAGGTGACTGACCCTTTAAACAGTCATAAACAGACCCTTTTGTGCTGATCCCAATCGGTACCCTCGCCTCGCTTGAATATAAGATCCTTCCTTTTACTTGCATTGCAACAAAAATATCCCAAATTGGGAATAAACTTGCTCGCCGAAGGCGCAAGGGGTCAGGGGCGCAGCCCCCTGGCTAGGCGGAAAGCCCGCCGAAGGCGGGAAGCGACTAGTTACGGTATATAATAATTTACAGTGATGAAAGATGATCTTTATTTTATTTTTTAGTAACATGTGTATATAAACATGAGTTTTCTCATTCTTCCACTGAATTATCAACTAAAAAATGTAAATTTAAAACTTTTATTAATAATCCAGACGAGATAATAAAATAAATAGGCAAATTTCAAGAAAAATGTATATATAAGATGATACCTCATCATCAAAATGTTTGGATCCTGACTATCAGTAACGGGCTGAACAGTGTGATTTATTATCTCAATTACTACTATACGTGGCAAAAAAACATAGACAAACGCTTTCTTTTGTTTCCTTTTTATAGATAATCTTATATAAGGAAATTCTTAAAGTTTCAATTTTTTTAAATTTTACATAAATTATATATTCAATTAAAAGTTTAGAGCAGGGTTGGCCAACCCAAATGATCTTGCGGGGCTTTTTGGAAATGCATCATAACTCCTCGGGTCGCATATAAAATTATATATTAGTTTTAGATCAAAAAATTGTTCAATAGATTTTTTGGAGAAGGTGGATAAATATATTGGAAGGAGTAGTGTGGTTGAATTTTAATTTATAATGAAGAGATAAAGAAATTTTTGCTTTATTTAAAAATACTGTCGTCGTTTCGGCTGATTCCTCTAGGCTTCAACAGGACATGTGTTTTATTGGCATAAGCTTAGAGGGTCTCTTGGCTTAGTGATGGTCACACTTAACCCAGAAGTCATGTCAACTGACAAATGTTAACAAAAATGTCAGACAGGAGCTGTCAAGAGCCCTTCTAAGCTAAAGGCCAAACAAAACCTGATGATGACCGGAAGAATCGGCCGAAACGTCGACATTATTCTCAATAAAGCAAGATAAAAATATTTTCCTTTATTTTGCTTTGGCTCCCTTTATCTCTTCATTATAAAATAAATATATTTTATAAAAGTGTGGTGAACCCGCAAAAATATTCAAGCTGGTCATCCCTGGTTTAGAGGGTAAAGAACACAGCCAGCAAAGTAAAAATAACCTATGAAATTTGACCAAATTTATTTCCCAACTTCAGTTATAGTAATATGGTGAAGATGATCGAATAAATTTGATCTAAAACATTTCAAATGGGATTG
>JAKCPI010014499.1:0-10816 GCA_023213315.1 Euborellia annulipes | reverse complement strand
CCCTATTTTCTTCTAAGCGAAAAAATCTGGTGTGATGGTCGCACAGCACACAACTTTACTATAAAGTACAAGTACTTCAAACAATTTTGAAAGCAAAATGAGAATAAACCTTCTTAAAAAATAATTAATTTTTGAATTTTAATCAAAATTGTAAGAGCGAATTTTGAGAAAATCGAAAAAAACTGAAAAAGTACATTAGTAAAGTACTAGTACTTTTTGGCCGATTTTGTTTAAAACCTTATTTTTACGTCTCAGTGGGGTGACTAAGGTAAATATAAAATATCAGCCTTGAGACTCAATTCATTCATGCTTTAAATTGAACGCAGACAGACTATTTTGCTGGACCCACTCAGGGGACATCAAAACATGTATTTCCATCAAAATATCGACATCGAATTTTTGACTTGAAACCAATACTTTCTATATATATATATATATATACTTTCTCTTACCTATATTTGTTAATATATAGAGAGAGAGAAAGTATTGGTTTCATGTCAAAAATTGGATGTCGAGATTTTTACGGATATACTCTGTTTTGAGGTCAACTTTGTTTTTGCAACATGGTCTGTCTATCTTATTGTGTGTCTGGGTTCAATTTAAAGCATGAAGGAATTGAGCTTCTGAGGTTGGAATTTTATATTTAAGTTAGACGCCCCCCCGGAGCGTGAGTACTTTACTGATATACTTATAGGAAAGAAAAAGTAAAATGTCCAATGACAAAGCTGAGCAAAAAGATTTAATTTCAGACTCGCGGGTTTTGTGTAAAAAATTTTTGAAACGACCCTTTGATAGACAAAGGAATTTTATATTCGTTAAAGAGAAATTTTTATTGAAAAAAAAAAATCTCCTGGTATATATATATATATATATATATATATATTAATGTCAGATAATTGTCAACAAAAGTTTTCCCACAACCCACGGTTTGCCTGCTCAACTATTGACGAAGAGAATCAACAACGAAAGATACAACAGATACTACATCAAATTTCTATTTTCTAGAAAAAACCTGAAAGTATATTAAATCCAAATTAATTAAATTCCTTAAAGGAATTAAGGATGATATAAAAATAAATTGGACTTTTAGAGGTAAATTTCCTCTCAAAAAAGCCTCCTCCCCAGACTATTTCCTTTTTAACTTTTTTGAAAAGAAGCTACAATTAGAAGGCATTATTAATATTATAATAATTCTATTTACGAATCATTCAATCACCCCCATTTTTCCTTATTTTTATTCATTTTTTTGAAAAATATAATTTAACAATATTTATTTGTCTTTAACCCTGCACTTTTACTGATTATTTTACAAAACAAAAAGATCATAGATAAAATAATCATACATTATTATATATATATTTTTTTTAATATAAAAAAATTACGCAATGGATAACTTAAGGACTTTGATCCCAGAGTTTTGAAAGGAGTAATAATTATAAGTAATTAATATAACATGATTAAGGGATTTATTGATCATGAGCTATTACAGCGAATTTTTAAAAAGACTTTAGAATGACATGGTTTTAGTAAAGCGAAATAACATCATAAAGTTAGCTTAATTCAATGAAAATGTCTTTTTTTTTAATTAAAAAAAAAAAAGATAATCGATTTTTTTTATAACTATAATAAGTTCTTTAATGAATGATTTAATGAATAATAAATAAATAAAAAAATATATTGGATTTAACATAAAAATAAAACAACATTTTCTGGATATTAAGCTAACGATAGGATTTTTTTTTTTTTTTTTGAATTATTAAAAACATTAAAAGATGAAATAATAATGGGGGATAAATAGTTAATCAAATGCAGTAATAAAAAACAGAATTATACTGTATGTGCTGCCCTGGGTATTTTTTTTTGTCCCCCGTATCATTTCAGCAATTCACTACCGTTAATGCAACAGGAATATATTTATTTAGTGTACAATGAATGGATTAGATGAAATCGTAATCTAAAAACTAATGCTTCAAATTGGTGAGGCAAAAAACATTGGAACATTTGAATAAGGCTGCCATGTAAAATATCACTTTTGCCATTTTTTATTTTATTTCAAGTGATAATTTAACTAAGTGTATGGCACAAACTGACTGACTACAAATGCTAGATTGGGCCAATGATAATAATTTATTTTATTTTTTTTTTTATGAAGGAAAAAACTGTGTTTACGAACAATCGTGAAATTACATTTAAACTCAATTTGAGTTGAGGTGAATTATTTACATTTCCACAATCGTCACCTTTTTTTTTTAATTAGGTAACTAAGGTACCATGACCCAGAACAACAGTTTTAAACAATAATCGATTTCCATTGCACTGAACCTTTTTTTTTTATTTTATATATATTATTTTTTTTGCCAGGAACATTCTATCTTTATTTAAATATAAAATAATTATATATTTTTTTTTTTTCTGTAAAACAAATATACATTTTTAAAGAGTTTTATCGGTATCGAACCAATAAAACTTAACACGCACATATAATATATAAATATATATTATTTTTAGATTATATATCTATTCAATTAATAATTAAATCATTTCTCATTTTTTTTTTTATATTAATTAACTGATACAATAAAATGCTTTTTTTCAATAATATTAGAAAACAAAAACAAGTGCAGTGGTAACTTGATACCCAATAACTATCTGTACATTATCACAATTCACCAATGAACGAACAATGTTATTTATACAACATGAATAATGACAAACCCTGCATTCAAAAATGCTAAATGGACGCTATATTATTCCGACATTGAACCAAGGTCCACTCACTTCCCATCACCCTAATTAAAATGTAAACACTTATTATATATTAATGAATTAATTGAAAAAAAATAAAAACAAAAAAAAAAAAAATATTTGAGTGTGATTTTATACCGCATTAGAATATACCCATTTAGAATAGAATATATCTTTTATTCAAAGATTGTGTTTATGAAAGACTAGTTTTTCATTTTTTAGCACAAATTATGCAACAACAAACATGAGGAATTACAATTAAATTATGTCAGAGCAACAATACAATATATATATATATTAAATATAATATATCGAATATATATATATCTATCTTTTATATATATATGTATTAAACATCAAACAAATATACTTTTGTTATCACAGAACAAACATTAATTGCATTAATTGTGTACTATGGGCACAAGGCAGCTTTCCTTTGGAAAATGTTTCCACATTAAATTTTTATATATATCTCTCTTTTTATATATATATTTATATTTTTTAAAATCTATGTTAATTTATTTATTATTAATTCAATCATCAAAGTCCTGTCTAAAATAAATGAAATGAGTAATAAAAAAATAAGTGTGTATTTTGGGGCGAAGTAAAGATCAAAAGAAGTATTTATTTTTTTTTTTTTTTTTTAAAGCCAAATGGCACTTAATTTATATTATTATAAGTAATTATAAAATTAATTACATTGAGATCTCAACCCTAATTTAAAAAAAAATAAATGGATTATTTATTCCGTAAAATCAAGAAATTCGCCCATAAAATCTTAAAGCGATGAATAGAGAATGCAAGACAAAAAAAAAAATAAACTTATGATACAGATTATATATATATATATATATTTATATCGCGAAAAGTCAGAAATCTCAAAAGGAACAATGGCAATTAAATAAATTCTGTTTTGAAATTGATAAAATATCATGTTGAGTGATGAATTAATATGATTAATATTTACATAGATCTTTTTTTTTTTTTTAATGAATAAATTCATTATTAATGGTATATAACATATAATGTCATGATATTTGCTTTTATAAATGTCCCATTAGAATAGAAGACAGAAAAATGACTAATTATTCGAATTCACCATCAATGTGCTATTTAAGATGCAAAAAATTTTTTTTTTTTTATAGGAAAATCAGCTTAAATTTGTTGTCGACTATAGTGATGTTTTCATGCACTATAAATAACATAAATAAATGAATAAAGATTGTGATTAAATGCACATGAGGTTTAGCTAAACTACTGCATGATGCTAAGAGCAGTGTGCCTAGCCCTTTTGGCCTCCTCTTCGGTTATTCTTTGTTCGATCAAGATCTGAGCAGTCGTTATGGCGTTAGGTAATCCGGCTATCGAGACAATACGATTTCTAGTACCAGGCGCGTAGATGCCTTTCTTCGAAATTTGTATATTCGCACCACTTAAATGTTGAATTTCAACTAATGATCTACCACCTGGTCCTAAAATTGCGCCTACGATATTTTCACCTATTTCTAAATCTACCTTCTTTTGATCTTTATCTCCGGGCGTGGGACTTTTACATAATGTCGTCATTGGTGTTTGTTGGCCTGTACCTAAACCGAATGAATTATTATTTAAATTAATGGGCGAGCCGATATTGGTAGGACTGGATTGATGTCGGAATGGGTCAAACGAGGTGGTGGGAGTAGCTGCCTCACCGAATCGATCGAGTTGACTTGGCCTTGGGGTGGGTGAAGAACTACCTAGGGCGGAAACCGTACCTATAGGTCCAAAAACACCTCCGCCATTACTATCAGTTGGTGGCGGTTGTTGTGCAACAGCAGCTGCAGCTGCCGCTGCTGCAGCCGCTGCGTTTGTATCCATTGACGAAAGGCTCATATATGTATTATTATGAGGCATTAACGAATGATTGCCAGCGGAATTAGTTGCACCAAGGCCAACAGCCATACATAGAATGCCGTATTTTGCTAAGTACGCCTAAAGCAGCTGTGATCTCAGCTGCCGATTGTTTCGAATATCCGTTAGACCGTAAAGCCACTTTGACATGTTCCAACACTTGACTGGTGAATGAGGGACTCGAGCTCGGCCCGGGGTTGGCAAGATTCAGGCTCATGTTTAAACACGCTGAACCACCGTTGATCATTATTGCGCTCATGGAATTAACTGCCACTGTCAAAAGAAAATTGAATTAGTAACAAGAAGAGATCAATCAATAAATTATAACTTTTTTTTTTTTGAAAATAACTGGATTGTTCGAGTTTGATTAATTAGAATTTAAATACTTTTCGTTGTTATAAGGGATAAACAAATTTTGTTTTTGGTGGAATTTATTTGCAACTGTTTCTACAATTTCGGAGATTTAACGCCTTCATCTTCAGGCTCGAATTAATAGAATTGAAAAAAAATTTTATACGTTTTAATTAAATTTTGACAAAATTATAATTATATAATTGAAAAGATTTTTTAAAAATGAATAACATTTGTGAAAATTTGACATTGAACTGTAGCTCTGTTGTAATAAATTCCACCAAAAACACAATTTGTTTTACTTTACGCAAAGATACTTCGAGTAAACTTCCTATTTAAATTCTTATATTATAATCAGGTGGGTAATACCCGAATGGAGGTTTTACTTCCAAGGGACTAACCACTAAAAAGGTTGATGACCTATATTTTAAACCACCGTCCAGAAAGAACTTCTTTTTTTAAACCATTTTAAATAAACAGAATTTTTGAAAAGTAATTTTTTTTATCCATTTTATATATATATATTTAAAACAACTTGCAGGGCGGAAGCTGGCCAAGGACTTTCAGAATAGTTCGGTAATTGGTTCATTAGATAAAAAATAAACATATCATTTTGCAAGGACCTGTTTAGATTCAGGAACGTTCCGTAATCTTTTAGTTTGAGCAGGTTCTTTTTGGTATTATCTCCTATAAAATAAATAGAATGAGTATAAAAAAAGAGAGATTATAATTTCGTATATTTCCCCTCACTGGTGAAGTTTCAGTTTAGGACCATCTTCCAAACAGTACCGAAGCATTGGTCCTATTTAGGACTATCTGGCTCCTAAACAGAATCGAAACGTCAGCAGTGAGGGGGAAATATACGAAATTATAATTAGCTGCTCTCTCCCCTTACTGCTCACGTTTCGATTCTGTTTAGGAGCCAAATTCCTAAATAGGACCAACGTTTTGGTCCTGTTTGGAAGATGGTCCTAAACTGAAATGTCAGCAGTGAGGGGTAATAAAGAAATTATAATTAGCTGCTCTCTCTTTTTTATTCTCATTCTCCATTTCATCAATTTAACCAGCTATAAAAACTTCCAATATTAAACAAAATAAATAAATTTTTAATCATATCATATTTGAGAATTCATATGCCCCAAAGGAGAAGATAGAGCTCCAAAATTTTTTTTATATTTTAAGGCTTAATAAACTGAAGAGAACTGAAAGGTTACGGATCGAACCTGGATTGACACTTGCGCCTAAAAAAAGAATTACTTTTCAAAACATTTCTTCATCCCAACCAAAACAGGGGGTATTTTCCGGTAACAGAAGTATCATTTCCAGAGGGGGAGGTGGTTATTTTCGGGGAATCTTCCTTAAATTGTCTAAAAAATAAAATTATTCAGAGTATAAGGTATAAGACAATCCACTTTCGCTAAATAAGCAATAGGTTTGTTGCTATAGTTTAGTTTATATATATTCTCTGCGGTTTAAAACCGTTAAAAAAGCTCTTAGAGCAAACCTAATAATTAATAGAATCATGTAATAATTTGGAAACTATTTTAATAATTTTTTTCCTAGTTAAAAAAAAATATTTAAGCATAAAGATCCTATATAATGATAATGAATATTATATTATTAAAGCAGACAATTTTATAAATAATAATATATGCCAATTTGAAATGTATGGAAAACAAATCAATAACATTGAAATGAGGAAATTAGTTATGTAGTAAAAGGAAGTGTATTAATTAACAGCTGAGTGGAATTGGTAATAAATAATTCAATATATTATAAGAGAATTTCTATTTACAGTAGTCAGAATAAATATTAAGTTTTATTTAATTTTTTTTATGTTAATTAAATAAAAATAAAAAATTATCGTTTTTGTTGAATTATAGTGTTAAAATTTTTAATGGTATTCAAGTCTATTCTCTAAAAACTTTAAAATTTTAAAATTTGGGAGAAATTGGGGGGGGGGGGGGGGATAATCGCTTGGGTGGTTCAAAATCAACTCCTGCTCCACTGAAAAAACTTTCTGGCTACAGTTTTGTCCAAAATCATTAGGTTCATTGGGGGGGGGTTGATTGATTGAGTAACTAAATAAATAACGATAAATATATAAAAGAAAAAAAAAATCATAATATAGTGTTGTAACAATTTCAATACTACATGGGAATCATAATTTTTATATTTAATAGAGTTGAAATATAATTTAACAAACCTAGAACATCACTCAAAAATGAATATTATTTTGTTATAAAAAATATTGTGAGTGTTATTTCACTATATCAAATATTACTTTCAGCCAAATAAAACAAATATTCTTATAAAAACGGCTAAATTTTGCTAATGCATCTCTTATCATCAATGTACTAATATCACACTGTCTGCTTGTGTAAAAAACATGGATATAAAAGAATTTCTCTTTTAATTAAAAAAAAAAAAAAAAAAAAAATTATTTTCTATACCCAAGCGTTCAATTTTGTTAATCAAATTGGTTATTAAAATATGTGTGAATAATAAATTTATAAAGAGTTATTTGGGATGAAGGGCATTTTTTCTATACCAGTAATATGTTGTCATCGTCTTCTCAAAATATTTCACTTTATTAATGATAAATAAAAGGCTTTGTTTACAACAATATTAATTTATTCAGGTGTTTTTTAGATTTAAATCAAAATATTTAAGAAATTCGATATTTCTGACAAACGGATGTCAGTCAAATCGACATTCACTTAAATTAAATAAGTAAAGTTGACTTCTAACTTCATTTGCTCTAAAACAAGAGGCATTCCATTTAAGACTGGAGATTGAACAAATTATTATTGAAAATTAGGAAAAAGAATACCAGCTAGTAAATATTTCATTTAATTAGTTAGAATATGTTTCGGTCTTGGTTAAATCCAACACAAGAGTTATATGGACTGACTATATAAATATCTAATAAGAATTATATACATATATATGTGTGTGTGATTGTTAAATGTTCATATTAATATAATTGAGATTACAAAACGCAATTTATAGCTGTGATGTTATTATATTCATAAGAGAGTAGAAAACTCAGTTAAAGTTTTATTTTAAGTTCTTTATTTATTTAAACACAACTGACGTTTCGGTTCCTGATTTGAACCATCTTCAGAGCTGGCGAAAAGTTATGATGCAAGTGTCACAGTGGATTTAATACATTGTTGAACCAAACCTTTATATAATAAATATATACAGTATATAACAAAGTATGCTATGACCAGGTAGAGTGAGGGACAATATAAGTCCCACCCCTTCGTTTTCTACTTGTGATTATTTCATTATTTTTAATAAAATATTATATATTTTTTTAATGGAAACTTTCATGGTTCAAACCTAGAAATAAAGATTTTCATTTTCGTTTATAAAAACAATGAAATAATCATAAGGAGATAACGAATGGGTGGAACTTAATATTGACCCTCACTTGTACAGTGAGTGCAAAGTCCCACCCATGCGTTTTCTACAAGTGATTATTTCATTGTTTTTATAAAAAAAATGAAAATCTTTATTGGAAATTTTCTAGGTTTGAACCATGAAAGTTTCCATTAAAAAAATATTTAATATTTTTTAAAAACAATGAAATAATCACAAGTATAAAACGCATGGGTGGGACTTAATATTGTCCCTCACTGTACCTAAAAAATTTTGATTTTTACCTAAAAAATTTGATGTACCTGGGCAACGCATATATATATATTTCTTACATAAAGGTTTAGTTCAACAATGTTTAAAATCCACTGTGACACTTTCATAATGACTATTCGCCAGCTCTGAAGATGGTTCAAACATGGAACCGAAACGTCAGCTGTGTGGATTAAATAAATATGCCCATAAAGAATGACTGAAACTTTCACCTAGTAATAAACAAGCTGCGTTTCTTTTTCTTCATTTTCAATTCTTCTCCAGCTTTCAATCCATATAATTTAACAAATTATTTTAAAAGTTTCTGAAATATTTGGATATAACTACCTGAATAAATGTTAATTGTTAATAAAGCCATTTATTTATTATCAATAAAAAAAAAAATCCTATGCAGCACACCGTTTCTTGAAATAATATCTCACTTTGATCAAGTTTTTTGATAGGGATCCATAACAAAAAATGACAATATTTAATATGTTTTATCTTGTAATTTGCCATTTGTGTAGAAGTTGATTAAATAAAGATATTTTTTATAATAAAAATTCCTTTTAAAAAAATCCGTCGAACCGAATTTGTTCTATACTTGTCCACCGACTGACATCATGTTAAATGTTTTATTTCGTGTTAGAAATAGGGTTCATCTGCAAAAATCAAAAAAGATTAAATAAACCCGTTCTTATTTTTTTTTAAATGGGTTAAAATTGAATTGAATATGTCCATGATGATGATATATATATTGCAATGATTCAACTACTAGTTAAAAGGATGTAGGTGTTGTAATTACAGTATATAATAATTTACAGTGATGAATGATGATCCTTATTTTATTTTATGTATGTGTATATAAACATGTTTTCTCATTCTTCCACTTGAATTATCAACTAAAAAATGTAAATTTTAAAACTTTTATTAATATCCAGACGAAATGAGATAATAAAATAAATAGGCAAATTTCAAGAAAAATGTATATATAGATGATACCTCATCATCAAAATGTTTAGTTCCTGACTATCAGTAACGTGCTAGACAGTGTGATTTATTATCTCAATTACTATACGTGGCAAAAAAACATAGACAAACGCTTTCTTTTGTTTCCTTTTTATAGATAATCTTATATAAGGGAATTCTTAAAGTTTCAATTTTTTTTAAATTTTATATAAATTACACTCCCCGCAAAAAAAGTGGCGCACTTCGTTTCTTCTTTAAGAAGACCTGTTCTAATCTATCCTAATGATACTGTAATTTATTAAACATTTAATATGAATAAACTTATACATTTCTAAATAACTTTAGCACAAATTCAAAACATTTTAATCAAATTATACAATTTAAATAAAATAAAGAAAAATATGTGTATTTTCAATTTTTGAGACAAATCAACTTACTCTCGATATGTTTTGTTGGATATTAATTAAAAATTTTGTGTTAATAAGAATTTCCAATAAATAGAACAGAGAAAAACTGAAAAGGAAAGATTATTTTAAAATATTAAAAATTTGGCGTTAATAAAAAAATTTCAACATTTTTGTCTTTGTTTTGATTAAATTATAATTATTTATTAAAATGATATGAATTTGTGTTAAATTTACTTAGAAATGAATAAGATACTTCATATTAAATGTTTAATAAATTTCAGTATCATTAAGGTAGAGTAAAATAGGTATTTTTAAGAAGAAACAAAGTGCGCCACTTTTTTTGCGGGGCAGTGTATATATTCAATTAAAAGTTTAGAGCAGGGTTGGCCAACCCAAATGATCTTGCGGGGCTTTTTGGAAATGCATCATAACTCCTCGGGTCGCATATAAAATTATATGGGCCTATTAGTTTTAGATCAAAAAATTGTTCAATAGATTTTTTGGAAGGGGTGGATAAATATATTGGAAGGAGTAGTGTGGTTGAATTTTAATTTATAATGAAGAGATAAAGAAATTTTTTGCTTTATTTAAAAATACTGTCGACGTTTCGGCTGATTCCTCTAGGCTTCAACAGGACATATGTTTTATTTGTTATAAGCTTAGAGGGTCTCTTGGCTTAGTGATGGTCACACTTAACCCAGAAGTCATGTGAACTGACAAATGTTAACAAAAATGTCAGGCAGGAGCTGTCAAGAGCCCTTTTAAGGCAAACAAAACCTGATGATGACTGGAAGAATCGGCCGAAACAAATGGAAATG
>JAKCPI010014498.1:0-150093 GCA_023213315.1 Euborellia annulipes | reverse complement strand
GCCCACAATCAACATACACACTACACACAGAAGTCAATGGCTAGCGCTTTATATATATATATATATATAGTAGTGTATTTGATGGCACTTCAAATATTATATAAACAGTCAATGCAATACACACTCCATGGAAGTGTGATGTTATATTGTTGATAAAAAAATATGCCCATCTGTATTTTACTAACTACCAATTGTCCTGAAGAAGAACGCGACTTGCGTCCAAATCGTCGGAAATCGAAATAAAAAATTGGATAAAGAATTATTAAATTTTTGAATTTAAAGGTAAAATTTACCATAATAAATAATTCTCAAAAATAGTTAAAATACAGTAGAATCTCCTCGCATAACGAGCAAAACAAATTGTAAAATAATTATTGCATCGAATTGCATTACGATTGACGCTTCACATAACGAGTGGCGAGGAGAGGGGAAGTCCCGTATTGTGAGTATTTTACATGGAGGGGAAAATGTTATTGGATTCGCATAACGAGTTTTTCGCTTTACGAATATGATTCTGGAACGAATTATGCTCTCTAGCGAGGTTCTCCGGTCTAAGAATTTGATTTTAGAATCCTTTCTCTAGATCTTTTTTTTTTTTTTTTTGGAATGGGTGCATAAGGTCCGAAGACCTATAATGACCAATAGTCACATGCAGTCAGGAAGAAAATAAAAACAAAAGGAGAAGCATAAAGGGGAAACTCAACTGCGGGAACTGAGAAGATGCCCGTTGAGGTTAGACTTGAAAGTCTGAAGATTGTAGGTTTTGGGGAAGATAGACGCAGGGAGCTTGTTCCAATCATGGGAGGTCATGGGGACAAATGAAGAATGAAATTGATTTGTTCTGTTAGTCGTGGATCTGTACAGCATAGGGATGCTGGGAAGATGCCTCTCTTGTGTTCCGTGAATATGTTGCATTGGGTGGGATAATTGATTTTAATTCGGCAGAGCATTGACCATGGTAATACCTGTAGAAGAGAGATAGTGCAGATACTCTTCTTCTATGATCTAGTGACTGTAGGGATGCAGTAAGGGTAGAATCACCTATCAGTCTAATTGCACGCCTCTGTATGGCTTCCAAGGAGGAGAGAGCGTCTTTCGACGCCCCTTGCCAAAGGTGGGAACAATATTCAAGACACGGCCGAATTTGGGCTTAAAAAAAAGTAAAAGTAACGCTTCGTTTTGAATAGGAAACCCAATTTCCTTGCGGTAGATTTAACCACAGAAGAGATGTGGTTGCTCCAAGAGAGATCAGATGTAACTGTCACTCCCAGAACAGAAAATGAATCTTTGAACTCGAGACTATTATTGCTGTAAATAAGGGGAGGGCAAATCCTATTGTTTTGTCTAGAAATTAAACAACATTGCGTTTTGAATTGAATTTTACTTGATTGAGGTTTCCCCATCTGATATCCAGGAAGTCCTATAATAATCAAAAGTGACAATATTTTTTTATAAGATAACATATCTCTTTTATCTCTATGGAACTGCCATGGTTTTTTGATTTGGTTATTATATATTAATTATTCTATGAAGACTTATCAAAGACAAACCACTTCCTAGATTAGAAAATAAAATAATAGAAAACGAGTAGTCCATTTACTCTATCGAAAAAAATATTTAAAAACTAAATTAAAACACTATTTTTTATAGTTGCAATTAAAATAAAAGTCAAGGGTATTTTTCAAAAACAATTTTTTGCCTAGGGAAGTTGTGTTCAAATTAAATTATGATGATTTCTTGAAGCAGTGAAAAACAAAAATCTATGTATGTAAAATCCTTATTTTTGTATTACTGCCCTGTTTGTCCTGTGACATATACAATATATCATATATAGTAGAGTATTTAGGGTAATTAACCAACCGTTATTTTTTTGAGGACAGTCTTTTTATCAGCCCTCCTGATCTTGTCCTTATGAGAGTTTGGAAAAAATGTCAAATGTCCTTCTTTTCAAAAATGTTCAGAATTTGCCGAAAAAATAAACATTTCCTCAACTCCGCAAAAAATCTGAACAAATATAATTTTAACAATTACAAGTTTATTAAGAGTGTAGAAAAAAAATGGATATAGGCTTGAAACGGAGAGATGATAGCGTTTTACATATAGAACGACGTTTCGACAGTCAATCGCGGCTTCCTCAGGATAAAGATTTGTTAATTTGTCTTGAATTTATTTAAATTGAAGCATTGGACATGAATTAAATTAATAAACGAAACGTCAACAAAAATTTAAGTATTTTTTTTCGCTCTAGCTGAAAAAACCTATCATTCCTCCATTAAAAGTTTTAGTTTTAAAGATCCTTTTTTTTACGATTTTTATACATTTTTCAAATTGAATTTCGTTGATTATTCAAACGTTGTGAACTTGTTCTTTTTTGCAAGTCGACAAAGTTAGCAACCCTATATTGGTCTATGAAATTTTTTTATTATCTGAAGACTGTCAGGACTCGAACCGGACATTAATTTGCAATCTACCAGAAAAGCCACATCGAAATGGTCAGATTAATGAGAATATCTTGAACTGCCTTATCAGTTCGGGATGTTGTTTGGAGGAAACGCCCAATCTCGTAATCAAGAGATGCGAAGATGTCGCAGAACAAACTGGGCAAACACTCGACGTTTAGCTGCTCGCCTAGAAAAGTATGAAACAACACGAGATGCTTCCAGGTCTGGCCGGTCCCGGTGCAGTCGTTCTGCTGAGAATATCGCGGCAAAAGCTGAAGATGTCACAAAGGACTCCGGAGAATTGACTAGACGACGTGCCACGCAATTGGACATCAATCGGCGGCCTTTATAGATAATTTTGGTGAAAGACTTGAAGATGTTCCCTTACAAAGAGCAGACAGTGCATTTACTGTTTGCCGTAGATCGCCAAGCCCTAACTATCGTTTTGATGATTTGCACTGGCCGGCAAGATCGCCCGATTTAACCGTTCCCGACTTCTTTTTGTGGTGTTTCTTGAAGTCACGAGTCTATGCCAACAACCCTCAGATTCTTGAAGTCCTCAAAGAAAATATGCGTCAAGAATGCAAGAATGTATCGCCGGAAGTCCTGACAAGAGTGGTGGAAAATCCCATAAATCTGGTCATCAAATCTGGAGGCAGAATTAGAGGCTGATAACACATCACATAAATACAATCCAAAATCAGAACTAAAGTTTTTCATTTATAAAAAAAAATACAGTGAAAGAACATTGAGTAACAACTTTTGCGCCACTTTGTATATAGTGAAATGAAAACCATTGATTGAGTCGTTGAGAATATACGCTGTATAATTGCAGTGTCGGGCTCCTTGTGCGTCTTTGACACTGTTTGTCCAAGTTCCGGTTGAAATTTTGAAATACAATTTTGGAGTCTTATGAAGGACATTAAAATCAAGAAAAAATTCTTAGGTTTATAACGGGAGAGAAGGAAGGGAGTTCAAAATATTCCTGAAAATCCAGAATTTCCTATTGGAAAGCATTGGGCCGTATCTCTTTATTGCAACATCGAAGCCAATTAATAATAATAAAAAAAATAATTGATAAGTATCAAAATATTTGAAGGTGGGAAAATATTTTCGCCCGGAGAGTGATTTGCAAATAAAAAAAACTTTGTTCAGGAAGTGCAATATTTTATCAGTAGGAAATGTTAATCTTTGGATAATAAAGGAACATGGTTTATTCATTAACGATGAGCTCATCTCTGTAGTAGATAAGAATTTAACTTTTATTATATGTAAAGTGAACCTTATAATTTACTGCACTATTTGTAGTTTGTTTTTTTTATTATCGATTATAAGTGTAAATATATATAGATTAAATTGGAGAAATTAGAAATTTATAGTCTTAAATAAGGGGCGTATTATGAATTTTTTCTAGAAGGGGCCCGAATCATATTTAAAGTTCTCCCCACCAAAATAATATATTTCAACAGGAGCGAATATGTTTATTTTTCATGAGGGGGATAAGAATATTCGACAGATATCAATTATGACAATACCTAAAAAAATACCTCCCACTCACTTATCATAAAAGAAAAATATATCATTGTATTTGTTAATATTATTTTGTTTTATTATATGTTTATGTATTTTATAAATATCCCTCTCTTCAGTCATTAGTGTTAGACTTACAGTAATGTAGGGAGTAACTTCCATGGGAATAATACTGAGGTGGGTTCCAGTTTCCTTCCTCAGGAGAAGGCTTCTCAGAGTTGGATTATTTATTGCAATGAGGTGATTTTGTACTCGAGTTGTCTTCAACTCATGATTTATAAGCTTAACTGCTAAGGCTAAACGCCCCCTCTCCTAAATTTTATAATAATTTTTATTTTATTTTTTTAATTTGAGAGATTTAATTATTACTGTATAATTAATTGGCTTTGATTTTTCAAAGTCGATTTAGAAGTCATTAGCTGGAAAAATTCTGAATTTTCAGGAATTTTTTGAGCCTCACCACTTGGGGATTTGAAGTTTTATTCATCTTAGGATGAATTAATCTGCCGAGAATAATAAAAAAGCGCCACCCTCTCCAATATTTAGTAAGGAACAAGATTTTCTCAGCAGGCAAAATTTATATAACAAACCGATGGTAAGGAATTTATTTTTTTTAAAACAAACAAAAAAAAAATTATTTCAATATAGATATCTATCTTCTTCTTCTGTCCTCGCCTTTTTCCCGCGATGCGGGGTCGGCGGACCTCACTATTTCCCTCCAACCCTATCAAGCGTTTTTGCGACCGGAAGAAATAGGACAGGCCGGCCCGTCGTACGGTCTGACGCCTGTTGAAAAGAGGAAGGAAGAGACAGACATACGAATAACTGAAGGACGGTCTGTCCCAGCTCGGGCAGCTCGTGGTCGCCATCCACGTATCCACAAGATGTGGGCCCCTGAGCGATCAATATATATATATATATATCTATATAATCTATATAATCCCCCCCCTCCCCGTGGCCGGAGGGCTAAAGTTGTTGATAAATGTCAATAATGATAGTCCCCAGGCAGTCCGATGAATTTATTTAAACCATGGTATAAATAAATATGCCTGGAACACTAATATATATCGTTTACCCTGTGTATCGTTAAAAATCTATATGGGCTAACATGCTGATAAGACTAAAATATATATAAATATATACTCAGTATATAATAATAAGATAAAAAAATAAGAGAAAGTAATATTTAAACAGATGACACATATCCGTAGAATTTTATAAATTAATCTTTATCATCGGCAGATTTCCATTTTAAGTGAATTCGTTTATGCGAGATGTGATAAAATTTGACTCTGGACAAAATTCCTCAGAACGACTTACTTTGTCAAAAAGGTATGTTAAAATAATTTAAATTAATATTCTAAATTAAACTTGAGTAGGCGGTCATATATCAAAGTCTTTAAATGAATGATTCTTTTATCTGTTCAAGATTCAATCAATCATCACTGAGCGAGGGGTTTCAAAAGATAATATGATATAAATAAATCATCTAGAAATATTTAAAAAGTAAAAATATAGAATATATCCGTCCGTGTATTGTTGCCATATATAATATTTGTATGCAGAAACGTTTTGGGAACTTATTGCCTTCATCAGTGCCAAAAACTGTCGGAAACAAGAGATGGATTTAATAGATTTTGGGTGAGTGCCGTCAAATTATTTCTTTTTTGGTTGCCGACCAATTTCTCTTTGTCAGTTTTTGGTACAGATTAAGAAAGCAGCAAGTTCTAAAAACACAAAGATTCAATATTATATTAAATATTAAAATTAAGTTTCAAAAAAGGTTTTTCCAGAATTTTATGGAAAAATAAATTTTTTTCCAAATTATAAATCGTGCAGTAAGTATCATATAATTTTTTTCTGTGAAGAAAAGATAAAATGTGATGTTATCAATAGGTTTTTATTCAAATTTACTTTATAAGTGAACTATCTTTAAATTTTTAAGTTAATTTTTAGTTTCTCTTACCTATTAATATATATAGAGAGAAAGTATTGAATTCATGTCAAAAATTCGATGTAGAGATTTTGATGAAAATATATGTTTTGAGATCCCCTAGGAACAAAAAATAAGTCCCGGAAAATGGTCTGTCTGTGAACAAAATATCTAAAGAACGAAAAGAGTTAGGAGGTTGAAATTTTAAATTTAAGTTCCTAAGCTTTTGAACAAAATCGGCCACAAAGTACAAAACTTTACTGGTGTACTTTTTCAGTTTTTTTTAGATTAGGGTCCAAATCTCCTCCCCCCCGAAATCCCGAAAATTTATAAATAAAGAGAAAAATATTGTATATGTTTGTCCGTTTTTTTTTTTTTTTTTTTTTTTTTTTTTAGAATAGGCCTATATAAAAAAGATATTAGGCCTACTATTTATTTCTCTTATCATTTATAACAAATTAAAAACGAAAATAGTAAATATTAATCACAAAACAAAGAAGATAAATGAAATTTTAATTAATGCGACATCTGGTGGTGCATAAATTTTGATAGCAATTCAATTTAATTTGTGTAGTGCTTATTACCTACTGTATATAACAAGTTGTTTTCCAAATGTGAATCAGTTATTGCAATTGTGTATACATATATTACTTATTTCATCTTGGAGAAGAACAAAAAAAGAAAAGTAAGTTTCAAAAAATGTTGGTGCGAATATGGGAATATAAATTTTAAAGATTATCTAAATAAAAATTGATTGATTTATGAATTTTAACTAGAGAAAATTAAATCAAAAGCTTATTTTTACTGTCCGGGAGGGTAGATTACTTAAATATAAAATTTCAAAGTCATAGCTCAATTCCTTCATGCTTAGAATCGTTACACATAGAGAAAGACAGACAGGCACACCAATTTGCGGGACCCATTTTTTCGAACTCAGGGATCCTCAAAACATTTCCTTCAAAATCTCGACGTCCAATTTTTGACATTATCGCAATACTTTCTCACTATATATTACATACATAGGGTAAGAGAAAGTAAAAACCCAAAAAGTACAGTGAGAGTCAATATTAAGTCCCAACCATGCGATTTCTACTTGTGATTATTTCATTGTTTTTAAAAAAATATTGTAAATTTTTTAATCCAATAAAGATTTTCATTTTCTTTTATAAAAACAATGAAATAATCACATGTAGAAAACGCATGGGTGGGACTTAATATTGACTCTCACTGTACATCAATACTCTCTGACCAATTTTGCTCAAAAGCTTCGATTTACACGCCAGGGGGGTACCTAAAATTAATTATTAAATTTCAACCTCCTAGCTCTTTTCGTTTTTGAGATATTTTATTCAAAGACAGACAGTCAGACCATTTTGCAGGCCCCACTTTTTGAACCCAGGAGTCCTCAAAACGTGTATTTTCATCTATACCCCGACATCATATTTATGACAATACTTTCTCTCTATATATAGTGTAAATGATACAGTGATTGGTCCCCATAAGCATTTTTATCTTTTTTCTACTTAATTTCTGCAAGCCCAACAAAGCAATCAAAAAAATTAAAGTCCCTAAAATATAACCAATTAAAATAAAGGGACTTGAAAATTTTTTTAGGAATCCTAAAACTTCAGTTATCCTAACTAAATACAGAAAATTGAAGATTTTTCAGCCGTTTTTTTAAAAAGGCACGAAAGGTCAAAAAACATAATTATTGGCTCTCCTGATACAGTCATTGGTCTTTCTTTTTACAGTTATTCTTTATTTTTCTCTCAGAAAGATGACTTGTCACACAAAATTTATTTTTTGAGCTAAAATAGTTTTATAAAATTCAAAATTATGTTGCTAACAGAACAAACATTATTGGGACGATATTTACAAGTTATTTCAAAACTTATTTCACTATTCGTTATATTTCTTATTTTATTGGTTTAAAGCAGTAGAGTTCATTCACTGTATCAGAGCCACACTGTAGATTTTACCCTACTGTATATTAATATATTTATATATATACTTTATTAGTAAGACAGAGTAAAAATTAATTAAATGATTTTCAATTCAATATATTTAAATGGTTTATTTTGTTTTTTGTTTTTTAGTAATTGTATGATAATCAAGTGGACATCCTTTAAGCCTCCGATTATAAAACAATCAGCTATCCATTCTGTGGAAGGGAACGCCCACTAGGAATCATTTCCAGTTTTGTGGTTAAAATTTATCAATCTTTCATATTAACACCAGAGAAAAATGATGGGGAAATCACAAGGATGAGTTTAAAACTAAGAAACGATGAGATTCTCATCATTTGCGCTAAAAGAGGCGACAATACGAGATGGATGCAACTACGGAATTGTTTTTTGAAACGACAACTATCCTTAACAATGGAGGTTCGGATGTACTGAACAATACCCTTAATCATGTCGTCAAGAGTGCAGGGCCAAAGATTTATTTTATTCTTATGTCTGTTTTTGGTAAGTATGATATATTATTAACTTTTTAACAATTTTCAAGGTCTTTTATAAACATAAAAATTCCTTTTTAATGATGAAATCGCCAATATACGAGATGTTAAATTTAGGAAAAAAAGCGACATAAAAATATCATAATAATAAATGTAAATATTTATTAAGGAAAAAATGCCCAATTTTATTTCTTCTTGTATGTAAATATTTGAAGCAAATAAAGAAAGATGCCTGTGAATCTCTAAATGAGTTTCGTTGTGTCGAGATATATTTAGGGCCGGTTGCTTCATTTCTAGATAACCCTCAGTTAAGCCACTTGATTCAACCCCAAACTCTTTTCTTGAGAGATTTTGATCACACACGGACAGACAATTTTGAGGAAACCACTTTTTTGAACCAAAAAAAGTATCTCAAAAACGAATTTTTTAACAGATCGCAATATTTTTCTCTATTCAGTTGCCGGTATTTCGGTTTGCACTCCCCTCCCCATTCTTACTTAGCAGTAAAGCTTTTTTTCTATTAGGCAAAATAAGAATTATGAAGAAAATTAATAAATTAAAATTAACTTCTTCCCCAACTTATTTGAAAATAAAAAAATGAGCAATTTTAGGTTTTGGCGAATGGTTTGAGGGATCTGGAACCCTAGGGCTACCCCTGAATATCCCATCCTCTATATCAGTGTTTCCCAACCTTTTGAGGTCCACGGCACCCCAAAGGTACGATGGGAATAATATTACACACTAGCGGCATCCTTCCTTTTTTTTCTTCTATCAAAATGAAATTTTTTCCGCCCTGGGGCAAATTTTTTTCCCTTGCGTGAAAATCATTTGACCTTTTTTTTGGCAAAGCTTAATTTTTCCGACCTACGGAAAGTTTTACCGCTTCAATTTTAATCATTTGACCTTTTTTTAGCAAAACTTTATTTTTTCCGCCTCTTTATTTTTATTTTTTTTTATCTAAATATCCGCGGGCACCCCTTAGGCATTCTCGCGGCACCCTTGGGTGCCGGGGCACCCCGGTTGGGAACCACTGCTCTATATATTACATAAATATAGACACTCACACTTTTTTCCCATTCACACAGTCATTTCGGCAACCTAGGCCAAATAAGACTTTTTACGATAACGTTATTATGTATATATATATACATATATGGGGGTCCAGGCATTCTTATATAAGCTATTTGGTATCCAAATGCCTTAAAAAAAATTATCAGATTGCCTGGGATCCGAACCCCCGACCCTTGGTATACAAGGCAGACGCACTACTAACTACACCAAACCCGGGGCATAATTTTTTAATAATATTTATATTATTTAACAATATGATGGATGTACTTACGATTAATTAATTTTATTATAAGGACATAGGCCAAAAATAAATACTTTTGCGTATTATCTGTTTATTTGTAAATATTTCGATTCCAGTGACATAGAATCATCCTCAGTACAATCAACAAATGTTTTGAAAATTGAATTCATGGAATGCTCAGCTGTTTTGTCATATTGGTTGGGAGGAGTTAACGATTTCCAAACCGTCTGTTGATTGTACTGAGGATTATTCTATATCACTGGAATCGAAATATTTACAAATAAACAGATAATACGCAAAAGTATTTATTTTTGGCCGATGTCCTTAAAATAAAATTGATCATCCTTACGGCCATCTACAAACAATCTTACGATTAATTGTTAGAAAACAAGGTCAACAGTATTATTTTTAATTGTCATTGCAAATGGTACATTACAAATTGCAAATTATACAAATTGTATAATTTGCAATGGCAATTAAAAATAATACTGTTGATCTTGTATTCTAACAATTAAATGTAAGTACATCCATCATATTGTTAAATAATATAAATATTATTAAAAAATTATAAATATTATACAATTTGTTCTGAAAATAAATATTGTGACCATAGGTCCTGAGGAAGGTCGTGATTTGCGACCGAAATATCGACGATTGGTTAACTAAATAGTCTTTTATTTAATTCCCTGGCTGTCACGTCTCCTATATCCAATTTAAAACTTGTCGTTTTTCGGAGGAATTTTTAACATCTGGCGATTAGAAGTTTATTTCATTCCCTAATTGTCTCTATTTTGCTCTACTTGCCTTCCAAATTCTTATGATTTAAACCGAAAGATGGTCTTCTAGTTGGGAAATGTGTGATATATTTATAAATAATGAAAATTTATATAAAATTGAAATCTTTTTCTATTTTCTTTTTTGTTTGTTCACAGGCATAATTATAGTACTATTCAATTTGGCGGTGGTCATTTCATCAGGACTTATTCTTCGTGCCAAATATCAACCTCGGACAACTTATTTATTTCTGGGAAATGTCGCTTTTGCTGATCTTATTACAGGATGTGCCATACTTTTTTCCAATTTTTATCCTAAAGAGAATCGAACTCAAGGCACCTGCGAATTACTGATTGGTAGCTATTTCAAATTTATTTATTAATAATTTTCCAATCAAAACCGATAATTAATTTCAGGTATGATCGTCTCGAGTTCCCTTGCTTCTGTCTGGAGTGTTGGTTTAATCGCCCTGGATCGTTTTCTCTATATCGCACATGGAATTAAATATAAAATTTGGATGTATCCATTGCGAGCCCGTTTGCTTATCATAGGAACATGGATTTTAGGATTGTTCATTGGTTTTCTGCCTGCAATGGGCTGGTCACATCCAGTAATAATTGGCGAAAAGTCATTCTGTTGGTTCATCATTTTGGCTCCCAAAGGGCTCGTAGTTTTGACCACACTTGTGGGATTTCTTCCAATTGGCGTTGTCGTTGTCCTCTATACAATGATATTTATAACAGCCCAAAGAAAGGTAATTTTATCAGTATGTTGTCTGAAATTTCTTTTTAAAAATGATTATTTATTTAAATTTAAAGGTTAGTCAACTGAGAAAATCTGACAAGATGAAAAAGAACAATCAGAACAATACTGAATCTGGGGAGATGAGACTCTACCGTGGAGGAGGAGGTGGACAGCCGACAGCGAATCAAAACGTCAAGGCCTCGACTAATGTGTCTCATTGGAAAGCTATCAAAGTGGTCTGTTTCACTACTGGTTCATTCATCATCACTTGGATGCCCTATTTCATAGCTTGTAATATGTATGTGTTCTGCCCAGATCCGGAGCAATGCAAAAACTTAAGATTCGCGATTGCTTCACCTCTGGCAATTCTTGGGTTTATTAATTCACTCCTAAATCCTTTTATCTATGCTTGGTGGCATAATGGATTTAGAGAATTTATGAAGAAAATATTTTGTGGAAGATGTAATAATAAATCAAATACTCAGAATTCAATTTCACCATCAGTTAGTACAAAAAATAGTTCGATAAAAACTTCAACAGCTTCGGAAGCTTCGAATAATCAACCTGCATCTCCATTTGTGCAAAAAAATTTTGAAAATATTGAAATGGAATCAGAACCCAAATTGGTCAAATTTGAAAATGTATATATATAATAGTGGAGTGTCTGTCTATCTGTCTGGTGAGTAAAATTAAAATACTCGGATCCCTAAAACCCAAGTGAGGAAGCCCAAAACATAAAAAAAAAAAAAACTGAATTGGAAAGCATTGTGTTATATATAGATTTATATATATATATATATATAGTCTTATGAAAAATCATAACCAATTAATTATAATAATTAAATCTCTCTATAATTAAAATTGCTTTTTTTTTCTTTGATTTTTTTTTTAAACTCACACTTTTTTCCCATTCACACTCACACCCACACATACACACGCTAACTTTCCCCAACTTAGGCCATATAAAACTTTTTACGATAACCGTTATATTAATAAAATATTTATTTGGGGTCCAGGCATTTTTATTTAAGCCATTTGGTATCGAAATTGCTTGAATAAAATAATCGGACTGCCTGGGATCCGAACCCGCGACCCTTGGTCAAGCACGGCCAGCATGCTAACCCCTAAACCCTGCCCGAGAAAGCAGAAATGTGTCAATAAAAATTTATCAGATTTATCATTTTAAGGAGTAAGTACCCTTGTCAGTAATTTATACCTAATAACATGAAAAAGTAAAAATAGATTTTGTAAGATTATTTATTAAAATCAAATTATTGTTATTTTTAAAAATAAAAATAAATGTTAAGAAGAAATTGTGTTTTTTTTACCTAATCAATTACAGTGGAAGAGGTTGGAAGAGGTGATGAGGCAGGGTTGGAATAAACACGGGTTTTTTTTAAAGAGCCCAATCCGTCGGGTTTTGGGGATTTTAGTTTCTTTTAATTAGGTGTGATTTATCTTATTATCTTTTCAGCTCTAGTCAGTTTTATATAAATTTCAATATTTTTGCAAAAAAAAAATATCCTTGAAATATAAGCAAAATGAGAATATACATTTTAAAGAGCATCTAAAAAATAGTTGATTTATGAATTTTAATCAAAATCTTTGGAGCGATTTTTGAGAAAATCGAAAAAAACTGAAAAAGTACATCAGTAAAGTACTAGGACTTTTTGGTCTATTTTGTTTTCATAGCTTATTTTCACCCCTTGGGGGGGGGGGGGATATATTTTGTTAACAGACAGACATATCAATTTCGGAGACCCACTTTTTTGGACTCAGGAGACCACATAACGTGTATTTCCATCAAAATCTCGACATATATATATATATATATATTTATACATACTACGCCCCCTGGACCCCCTTGCTCGCCTTGGGCGAACAAATTCATCATGTTTATTCTTGCTCACTGCTTTCGGCTTTTGGCGAGCAATTGCAAAATTTTAAAGTTTTAAATTTACCTCTCTGATTTAATCTTTTAAATTTAAAGTAAAAAAAAAAACGATATAACCCAAATAAAAGTGGGTTTTTTTAATTGAAAAACCCAGAAGGAAATCCTATCCCAACTCTGTGCTGGGGATTATCAAATTAAAAGATTCATTAGAATGCTTTTGATCCATAAATCTTGATAATAAGGATCAGTGTTTTTCGCGAAATTGATATTCATTTTAAAAAACCGTATATCTATGAATAATAAAATAATACAATTGTTGCTGGCTACTTACGATTATGGGAATTATCCGTTCGGCTGTCATCTTTATCCAGAGTATTTTTATTAGTCTCCTTCGGTTTGACTTGTTGAACAGGCTCTACTTGTGGTACATGGGAATTGATCGGCCTGTCCCATTCTCTGTCGACCTCTTGATTCATTAAGCCATAATTGTTGTTGGTTGAAATATGAGGCTTCTCTCGTTCAAATCTTTGTGAGACTGTATAGAGGGGACCCACATCATCGAATTGTGATTCTGAATTGATATTATAATCACCTCTTAAATATTCATCTCGTGATCTGTCTCTCAAATAATCGCTAGAAATAAAAAAAAAAAAAATTATTAATTATAATAAAAGGGAAAATAAATATATATCATACTATATATATATTTTAAAAATCTGGTGCGACTGGATGAAGTACAGTGAGCGCCACAATTAAGTCCCCAACAGAAAGCTTGAGCCTTAAGTATATGCCCAAAACACAATACGTTTTATTTACGTAAAAAAGACGCACAGTTCGTTTTATGTACGTACATAAAACGAACTGTGTATCTGGGTGGTATAGTTTATAGTAAATGGTGAAATAATTTTAAATTTGAAAAGGTAAAATAAAATCATCTGTACCAGATTTTACGTTTTACATTTTCGGTCATTAAAATTAGTTCAATATACACCATATCCTATACCATATACTACCTACTCTACTATATACTAACTACACTAGCTATCAGGTGGGACTTAATTGTGGCGCTCACTGTACAATAGTAAAGTGTACTTCATATAATTTTGAGGGCAAAATGAGAATATACATTTTAAAGAGATCTAAAAAATAATTATTTTAATTTTAATCAAACTCGTTAGAGCGAATTTTGAGAAAATCGAAAAAACTGAAAAAGTACATCAGTAAAGTACTAGTACTCTGGTCGATTTTGTTCAAAAGCTTCGTGTCACGTCCCAGGAGCGTTTCTAACTAAAATATAAAATTTCAACCTCCTAGCGACTTTTCGTTCTTGAGATATTTTGTTCAAAGACACACACTCAGACAGACAGTCACACAGACAGACCATGTTGCGAATACCTCTTCTTTGGATTCAAAGGACCACAAAACGGGTATATCCGTCAAAATCTAAACATCGAAATTTTGACATAAATCCAACTCTCTCTCTATAACAGAGGTAAGAGAAAGTAAAAACCTAATCGACGAGGGAAGCTGCTGCAATCAATAAAAAAAAGTAAAATATACTAAAATTAAAATCTAATTATATAACTGCAAAACTCACATCCTCTACTTTTGGCTGAAATGTGTTATTTTGCTAATCCCTTTCAACCACTCACGATTGCGACAGTCAAACAGGGATATGCGAATAAATCTTACATACATTATTTAATACTAATAATAAAATATTGGCTCTTAGAATGATTGTTGCATTCAATAATCAAAATTTAAAAGAGAATAATTAGAGACTGCGGTGCTGGTAACAAAGAAAAGCAACCACCTTATAGATCGTGGGAAAACAGAGAAAACAATATCAAACACGGGGGAATCTCGGGCTGGTGGCTCCAAGTTTTTTGAACGTCCTCAGTTACTTTAGGTATAAAATAGTTAGCCTTTATATATAATAAACTCAAAAAGGACCCAAGCAACCGACAGGAAAAATTACAAAGAGAATAATAATATTAAAAGAGTATAATAAATATTACAAAGAGTATAATAAATAGATGAAAGGAGGCATTTCTTAAAATGTTAAAGAGTATAATTACCTATATTGATCGACCAAATAATCAGAACTTTGTGGATAAATTCTACTTCTAGGATAATCAACTGGAATGACAGTTATATAATTTTGGCTTGTATCATTTTCATTTTTGTTTTGATCAGACATTGTTGTATTTATTCACCTATAAAAAAATCAATATGTTAAAGTAATTACAATTAAAGATATAGAGATTATATTATTCTTATTTGTCTTTTAATGTATAATGAATTTTTTGAAGTATATCATTTTTAAAAATCAATACTGAATGGTATTGATTTAAAATTACATTTTAAATTTTTAGAAAAGTAGGTCATAATCAGTGACATGATGAATTCGTCTTTTTATATTCTCTGATTTTGACAGGGCCAAGAAACGAGTCGCTATCTTGTGGCTTGTCAACCAACTAAATTTAAAAACGCGGTTTCATTCAAACAAGTTTTCAAACTAAGTATATACAGTAAAGAGCATTAGAGCATTTTATAATGGAAGAATAATTATTATAAAATGAAAAAAAATACTATGTAATTTCACTATACAATTGATTAATGATATGATCAATAACATCTATTTTACACTCTTTATTTCAATCCTATGATCAACAACCATCTTCCCCTTCAACTAAATATACATACATTCATTATAAAATTGTTTCGTTAATAAATAGTCATAAATATAATATATACTCACATATATTTTAATTATTCACATACAAAATAGATATTTCATTATATTTCTACTGTCATTATATTTCTCTGACAATATCTATTTTTATTAATATATAAAATAAGTATATTTATATTTATGACTATTTAAACATTTTAATAATATATATTTCTCAGGGCTAAGTTTTAACTTCAAAAAAAATAGACTTTTTCATCCTTTTAAATCTTTTATTATATCATTAATCCAATTTAACCCCAATCCGTTAAATTTCACTATACATACCACGAGATTTTTTTGGTCAATATACTGTATATTTAGTTCGGGGCATAAAGAAATATTAATATTCTAGGACTAAAATATTAATACTTAAATAGTTTTTGATATCTATTCATTTGAATACTAGTGAATTGAGGTACTTTTTCAGTTTTTTTCGATTGTTTCTCTCCCACGATTTTGATTACAATTCAAAAATCAATTCATTTTTAAAATATATATTCTCATTTTGCTCTTGAAAATCTTTTGAAGCACACTTTAGTCTTCCACTTCACATGTCATAGAAAGAGATATTTAACAATTTAAAGATAATATGTGATAAAAAAACTCAAAATTGCATATTTTTGAGTTAGACCGGTCTTGAACTGGACTGACGATATGATGAATATGAGACAGGAAATTTATTTCACGTAAAGGCCACATGATTCAACTGGACGAAAATAAAATATAGTCCTTTCTCAAAAGAGATAAGATTTTTAAAAATATTATTTTTATTTTTATAAAAATTTATATAAAAAATACATTTAAAATAATAAAAAATCTTATAAAACAAAAAAAGATACCATAACCATATATATATATTATCAATAATTTATATAAATATAATACTTTGGGTTTTAGTGAGTATTTAACAAAAATTATTATGAATATATCAATAAATTTATATGAATAATGAGGGACGCAACTAGTAATTTTTTATTTTATTGATCTTTCCTAGCATCTGGAGTAGGGACCGAAAGCAGCAAGAAGAGTTGTTATTGAGTCAGATTGGAGAACGGCAAAAATATATAACATAAACATATACAAATTTAAGACTTGCATTTGATCAAATTTGTATATTTTTACTTTTATTATACGGACAATTCAATAATGCCTGAAGATGGTTCATATCCAGGGGGAGATGGATCAAAAAAATAAAATTACAAACTCATTATTTTCAATCTTCTATCAATACATTTAAAATAAAGTATCAAAATTCCCACGAGTCCATCCATTTGAGACCATGCATAGTACTATTAGGATCAATTGCAGAAGGTCCTGACATTCCGTAGGTGAGAGGTGAGAATAAATAAAAGCTGCAACAAAACCAGATATGGATTATAACATTATATTTACAATAAAAAAATATTTGGTGTTTGATTGGGAATAATTTTCGACCCTTGAATTCAAACAATGCCAACGTGATAGGGTCTATATTTAATCTTTCCTCGCCCCTCCTTGTTAAAGATTTAGTTACAGAGTGATTAATTTAATTAGGGAGAATTTCTTAATGTATCGGACCAACTAATCTCCGCCTAGAACTCAAATTCAAACACAATCCTCCGATATATTCAATAACACTTCGATTTGAGATGTAGGTATATTGGAAGTCAACCAAAATAGAACACAAACTCCTCCACATACAATTAATTTCATCCTAGATCAGGCAAACCAAGCCTCTGGGTCTTGATCTAATTTGGGAACCAGCAACAACCCAGAAAAACGGCGACCCAGAAAAACAAACCATCTTCCTAACCGAACAATCGAAAATAGTTTCAAAAGGAGAAAGGAAATGTCGAGTCAATCTCAACAACAACATGAATTAAATCGATAAAATTCATATATGGACCCTGTTATGCAATAGTGTGTCAAGTGCCAAAAAAAAATTAAAAATTGAGTTAAGCACGGAATATTGTTTCAAATGCTATAATTAATAGATTTTTTATGAAATATGTCCTAAAAAAATTTAAATTTAATGTTACTTGCACAATTGATAAACAAAATTATATATAATCCAATGAAAACAAAAACTTTAATGTTAATTTTCTCAAAACTGGGTAGGTGGCGCTTGACACACTATTGCGTAACAGGGTCCATATAGAGTCTTGCTAATCTGGCCTAAACGGGACCGGAAAATGCCGGATTACCCGAGACATTTGCAAAATTTTAATATTTATCTCTTAAAAAATTTGTAATTACACTTTGATTTCTTAAATTATCTCTTTTTAAACATCAAAGAAGTGGCTTTTCAACACGCCGGAATATCCGGTATGCCGGAGTATCGAAGTCGGGATTAGCAAGACTTTACTGTAGATATATTGGATAAAAAAAAAAAAACAGAAATTTTGAAAAAATAATGAAAGATAGTAGCAGAGGCAATCAATTTCGTCAGATCAATGACAAAATCAGGCTAAAGTTATTATACAAAATAAAATATAATTTTATTTTAAATTAAATTTTAACTTAATAATAATTTATGGGGATTTCTTATCAATCATGGTATATTCATAAAACTGGACTGATGCAAGACCTTGGTCTGATATTCTGACAAAATCGTTTGCCGTCTTTTAATAAATATTTTTTCAAAATGCCTCTGCTGTTAATCCGATGCAAATATATATAATGTGCTAATCAAATTAGATGCTATAACTAAAGACCCTAATCTAATCCAACCGATATCATACCACGCAATACATATATATATATAATATATATACGTATATAGGGAATATATATATATTCACACAGTGATTAAAACAGAGCGTAAGGCACGAATGATTAGATAAACTTAGATATTTATAGTTAAATTAAATAAATATCAATATACCTGTATATAATTGTTGAAAAAATTACTCCAAGAAAACAATGGTATAATGTATTGGATAATTCTTTTGGGAACACATAAATAATATAATCAAGAAAATAATTAAGCATAACACCTGAAATTAAAAATATTTATTTAAATTCTCATAAAATATAATAGAATATATAATGTCATACCTGTGAGCATTGAACTGAAAATTAATGCAGGGAAATAATGATGGAAATATAGAACTCTACCCATTGCCCAAAATGGGAAGTAGTGTAATAACCAGCCCAAAAAGAGCCAGCAACAAGCGTTGATCATTCGATTTTTGTTTTCTAAAAAAATAGAATAGTTATTAGATTGTTGTTACATTCGTTAATAATCATGAAGAAATAAGATCAAATTAAGAAAATAAAGCTCTCAGTATTTTGTATATGATATAAATACCTTCAATTTCAGGCGGATCCGTAAGGCCTCTTTGGTTCTTAATCGCATGAACAGTATAAACACATATGAATAAGAAAAGAAAAATTAAATTTCCCCACCAAATGATAGGATTTCCTAGTAAATATATTCGATAATCGCTTCCAGAAAAAAATTGTCCCTGGAAAAAAATAAATTAAAGGCATTAGAAACAAGTATTTATATTATTCTTTTATTTTTTATTATATAATTTTTTTTAGGTATTTACCTTTGTTAAAAAAAAAATTTGAAATAAACTTCTTAGAGAATATTTTATTGAGAAAAATTTTGTTGATGGTTAAAAAATTATTTTGATTTTTCTAATTTGAACTTTCTGAGGGTAGAGTTAATTTTTATTAAAAAAATCAAGAAAAATTATTTCTTTTTCTTGGCATCCAATTTTTCTGTTGTTTTTAGAGTGTGAGCGATCTGTTTGGGTTAAGAAATTGCAACCCAAAGATTTGAATTCCGCTTGATAAAAAAAATTATTTAACAATATAGACGTAACGGCTCCACTCCCCTTGACACCCCAGAAAAAATTTTTTGTTACTTTCCTATTTAATCTATATACAGTATTTGATTCAAAGAGATACCAAGATGATAAATGACGGAAAAAATTAAATTATTTTTTATCATTTTAATTCATAATATATAAAAGACAGATTTTATCAATACCCCGTTGAGAGATGGCAGCCAGAAGGGGGGTATCTTTAAATCAATGAAATTTCTAAAATTAGTGGCATTTCGGTTTAATTTTATTCGACCAAATCAGGCTATCGGATTTGGACCGAAACGTCGCGAATTTGGGGAGTTTCATTGATTTAGAGACACTCCTTCCTGGCTGCCACCTCCTGTTATTGTTCAAATATATCAATCACTTCCACACTGAAGAAATTTAAAAGACATAGATTCGGAATTCAAAATTTCATTATTTGATCTTTTGAATAACAAAATATTAATATTAATTAGCTCTCTATTAGATTATCATATTCTAATAAATGAGAGATTTAATTTTCTAAATAAAATTAAAAAAATCTGGTGTGACTGGTCGCACAGCACACAACTTTTTCTTATCTTCGGTAATCGAAAGTGTTGTTCTATGCTTGTCACACCAGATATTTAGTTTCCGCCGATATATTAGGGTGCTCTCCTACTTTGTTGTTTTGTTTTGAGATGTGCACCCTCCCTCTCCCCATCTCTTTATCGCCATTCTCAAAATAATAATTTCAACGAGCAACGAACTTCGACCAACTGCTGCGGGCAGACCAGTACCTAAATTCAAGATGTAAAATTTATAAACATGGATAAATATTTATCTTTTGTTACCATGGCAACCATTTCTCCTACAATCTTTCCTAGGGAGTTAAGAGTAAAGTGTGCTTCAAGAGATTTCAATGGCAAAATGAGAATATACTTAAAAGAGCATCTAAAAAATAATTGATTTATTAATTTTTGGAGCGAATTTTGAGAAAATCGAAAAAATCTGAAAAAGTACAGATAGTAAAGTACTAGTACTTTTTGGCCGATTTTGTTTAAAAGCTTCGTGTCACATGCCAGGAGGGTACCTAACTTAAATATAACCCCCCCCCCCCCCCCCCCCCCCCCAAAAGGGGGTCCCCCCCAACACCGACGGGGGGGGGGGAAAACAAAAAATTTTGTTGAGAGAGGCCCCTTTTTTGGGGCGCCGGAAGGCCGGCTTAAAATTTCAACCTCATAGCTCTTTTTGTTCTTGAGATACTTTGTTCACAGACACACCGACAGACCATGTTGCGAAAACCACTTTTTTGGATTCAGGGGACCACAGAAATGTGCATATTCATCAAAATCTCGACATCGAATTTTTGACATGAATCCAAAACTTTCTCTCTATATATATATTACATAGGTAAGAGAAAGTAAAATATTTCATATATAGAGTAGAAGAAAGTAATAATTTATGAATGTATTTACAATGAGAAATTTAGGATTTTCACAAATTAAAAACTCCCCAAAATTTGTAACCTCAGCTTCCAAAGAATTTTTCCAATCGAATCACTTTCATCATCTCAACTAACAACAAATTCGCAGTTACTTTTAATGAAATGGTATAGATAATGGATTAATAAAATAAATTTAACATAAGTATATGTATATTTATTTGATGGAGGCCCCGGAATTCGAACCAAGGATCTCCATCCTTTCCGGGGCATCGATTGCTGCTACCTTTTGCACCGGGCCACCCTCACCAACAAATACTCAATTCATATACATATAAACAAGTTACCAATTTCTTACCAAAGGGAGAAATCTTTAAAGAAAAATTCCTCACTTGTCCGCGGGTTTATAAACCAAAAGGGGGACAAAGGCCAAATAACTAATAAATTTAGATGATAGCCGAAGTCTTAGTGGGTAGAAAAATGAGAGATTTCACTTTCACAAAGCAATTTGATGATAGATAAAGAGGGAATAGACAAAATAAAAAAATAATCACTGTGGGTTTGATAAAATAATATTTGCGTTTCAACTTTTAACAAATATGCTTTCTCTGAATGAAAAAATTCAAATTAAATGAATAAATAAAATTAAAACTCACTCTGTAGTTGATTGGCCACTGCCAGGGCCGTGATGTGACTTCACCTTCTTTTGGTTTCAATCCCGAATTACCTTGAAGCATCACTGCATGCGATTCAAAGAATTTCTCTAAAAATCCTGGAGCATATACTTCAAAACTCACATTTGGCACTAAAAAAAAAAATTATATAAAAATATAGATACAAGAGTATAAAAGAAAATTAAATGAAGTGAATAGAAAATTATTACATTTTTCAAAAATATTATCTTCGACATTCCAAATGGCATTTTTGTCTCTTAGATTAGGATTGCACGAAACCTCCTGTTGTTCATAAGCCCTAAAAAAAATACAGTAGTTATTAGTATGCCATAAAGAATCAAGTAATTAATCAAGATATATATACGGTGTCTACAAGTCTATGTAACCAAAACTTTAAAAAATTTCCTGATACAACACTTAAGAATTGTTTTCCTCTTAAGGTGCGTACACATCTGCGCTCTGCTCCGCTCGCGAGCATTATGTTCGTTGTTTTAAGATGCTCGCGAGCTGCTCGCCGCGATCCATCTCTTTGGATTGAGGCAGGTTTGTCAAAATAAATAATTTCAACGAACTTGGGACGAGCAACGAACACGAGCCGCGAACTGCTCGCGAGCGGAGCAGAGCGCAGATGTGCACCTTTATAAATCCCTCTTGTTTATTAATGCTACTAAATAAAAGATTTTGATGACACCAAAACACTTGAATCAGATAAAAATTAGGAGGCTGAATTGATGATTATGTCGACAATTTTTTTTTCTATGATAGGAAATTTTTTAGAATTTTTTTCTTTATTCTTTTGATTAGACTAAAATAGAGATGGTAAAGCTAATTTCATCCAGATTTCTATAAAAATAGAAGAAATATGAAGGTGACATTAACATATAAAAGTTAACTTATTTTATTTATTCAACAACTAGGTCTATATTTAAAACAAATATTAAAGCAACTTAAGGAATTTTCGGTTGGGGATTCGAATATAATTTACAACAACTTGCAGGCAGGAGCTACTCTACGCCCCCCTGAACTCCGCGCCAGGTGGCTCGAGCCCGCCTGTGGCGGACTCTCACCTTTTTCTTAATTATTGCTTCGTATTCCAATCCAGTGCCTGCTTGGAGATTTGTTTACATTCATAGAAAATATAAATGCAAATAATACATTAATTTTTCTCTATACATTTCCTATGGGAGAAATCGTAACTTCAGAAATTAATAACTCAAAAAGTTATAAGAATTTCGGGACCCGAGTATTTTTCCTAGACTCGCCGTAACGTCCTTTATAAGAGTGCAAAATTTCGTTTCAAAATTCCAACGGGAAGTTGGTCAAAAAGAGCGTAACAGACAGACGGACAGACGGACACTCCGGTAGATACTATATACACTGCTTTTTACCTAAATCTCCGTTTTTTTTTTTAATTTCATAATATTCATGTATATCACATATCAGGAAAAAAATTACGAAAAAAAAAGGATGAACGAGATTCCAATATTAAAAAGATGGATTGAGATTCGTATGGTCTACTAAAAAATAAAAAAAAAGGTCGAACGAGAAATGGAGCCCTAGTTGAGCTTCGCCCCCCCCCCCTCAATGGCTAGTTACGCCGCTGCTTACAGGGATCCCGACTTTGCCGGGTTCGGTCCGATTAGGGTTCAGCATGTTTAGACTAAAAAAAATTTAATTCTCAGTTGACAAAAAAAGGCTGCAAAATATTTGATTAATTTCAACTATAGTTTCACTGTATAAGATTTTTAAGATTAAAAATATAATCGACAAAGAAAAAAATACGAAATGGTAAGGTATAATACCTTTCTTATAGGATAATGTCGCCTTCTTATATATTTTCGTTATTTTTAAAAAAAATCTGGTTCTAATTGGCTTTGCCACCTCTATTTTAGGCTAATAAAAAGAATGGATAGAGAAAAAAACAACAAAAAGTTCCCTTTCATAGAAAAAAAATTGTGGACATAATGCTATAGTCAATTTTCCCCAAAATATATATGTGCCAAACCCCCTGACCAGGGTTGGGGAGTATCCCGAAGGCGGGTCGCGCACTTAGTATTATAAATAATTAAAATATGATTATTATATGAAGTAGGAAGAAATTTACCTAAATCGGACTCGAATGTTAGAAGAAATTAGCTTTTTTGTGGGAGCTCCACGCTAACGCGGCTGGTCTCTTCAATGGCTGATTTAGAACTAAATGCATAAGGAATACAGGAGAAAAACTGACACGGAAACAACCTCTCTCTTGAGTGACAGAGTCACTACTGAATGGTCCTATAGCCCTAGAGAGTTTTAGCCAGAGCCATCTCCGACAAGTATGAACTTGCAAGTCAAGCCAAGGCAGGTAAAAAAGTATTCCAATCTAACAAGAAAAAAGTTAGCATTAAAGAACTTATATAACAATCATTTTTTCTAAAATTGTATATATAATCTAATCGAATCTAATACAAAAAATCTGGTGTGATGGTCGCACAGCACACAACTTTCTCTTAAACTTTGGCAAGAGAAAGTTGTGTTCTGTGCTTTTCACATCAGATTTTTTGTGTCGACCTATGATTAGTTTCGGACAGTACGGTTCATTCAAGTAAAATTTATAAACATGGGAAAATATTTATATTTTGTTACGATTTCTCCTATCTTTCCTATGAAGTACAAGAGTAAAGTGGTCTTCAGAAGATTTCAATGGCAAAATAAGAATATACATTTTAAAGAGTATCTAAAAAATAATTGATTTTTGAATTTTAATCAAAATCGTTCGGAGCGAATTTTGAGAAAATCGAAAAAAAAAACTGAAAAAGTGCATCAGTAAAGTACTAGTACTCTTTCGCCAATTTCGTTCAAAAGCTTCGTGTCACCACCCAGGGGGTGGCCCCCCCCCCCCGGTTACTTAAATATAAAATTTCAGCCTTCTAGCACTTTTCATTCTTGAGATATTTTGTTCACAGCCAGACACACACACAGACAGACCATGTCGTGAAAAACATAATTATCTCACCATTTTGGAAGTTGTTTTCCACTTGATGTTAGAACACAATGTTGTAAATAATGAACAAATCTTAATTTGCTTGAAACGGTGTGAACAATTTCATTTTCAGTTCCGCCGTCGATTAATATTTTCCAAACATCATTTGCATCTCCAGTTCCATTCTATAAAAAAAAAGTAATAGAGAGTTAAAAATATTATTAAAAAAAAAAAAAAAAAAACAAGTTTCAAGAATTGATTTTTTTTAAAGGAGAGAAGCAAAACTTGACTCGGTTCAATTTATTAATAATATACCAAATATAAAAATTTTAAATATTTCCTAAGCTACAGCAGTGGCGTAGCGAGAGGGGAGCAAGGGGGGTCATCATGCCCCGGGCGCTACTCCCAAAGAGGCGCCAAATGGTCCGCAAAAACAAAAAAATTGCTGGATAATTTTTATTTTTATTATAATTGATTTCTAGAAAATATATTTTAAATTTAGTGTCAGTATAATATAATAATTTTGTATATTTTACATATTATATGGTTTTCGAATGAGGGGGGGGCGCTAAAAAGGTATTGTGCCCCGGGCGCCAGTTAAGCTCACTACGCCACTGAGCTATTTAAGTATTTTATTATTGTCTTTTTTAAAATTTTTAAAAGAATGGTGAACTGGTGGATAATTTTATTAAAGATGCCAGATGAGAGATTACCTAAGCTATGTTTTTCTGAATTGTTCAAAACCAAAGTGAAGGACAACCTCCCTTTTAATTGGTACAGTTGTCTTTATAATAAACTTAGGATTGTTGGATATGAATATTTGGTAAACCGTCCACTTTCCGAAATTTCGAAAAATAAATGTAACATCTTGGCTGCTTTTAAAAATAATTTAATGAGTCTGGATATAGATTTTATTTTGAATAGCACATTCAATAAGAACTATAGACTTTTATCAAGTTTCTCTTTTTCCGGTGAAAATTATTTAAGATTTCAATGCTCCATAAGTAAATTAAGACTTGTTTGCCAATTTCGTCTCACAAACACTAACAATAGGCCATTTAGAATAATTTTTTGATAGCTGTAGATATGTGTTTGATCCAGAGGAGTTTTGTAAATTTTGTAATCGGGAAAGAGATAGTTTAGATCATTTGCTCTTGGAGTGTGCTTGTCTAAAGGGTGTGAGAGATAAACATTTAAAAAAATATATGAATGATGAGGGTTTACAGATCCTAGATATAGAAAACTATGAAATGTTAAATGATCTATATTATTTCCTTGTGAGTTCCTTAAGATTAAGAAAGAACTAACTTATAAGCCTCTTTTTCAATTGTCTGTTTTATTTCATTTATTGTTTTTTTTTTTTGTTTTTTTTTTATTCATTGTTTTGGTTTATCATTTTTACTTTCTCGTATAGAGAAAGTTATGTAATCGTAAAAAAATTCGACTTCGAGATTTTGATGTTTCTCCACGTTTTAGACCTCCCTGAGTCCAAAAAACCATTTTTGGCATTATGTCTGTGTGTGTGTGTGTGTAACACGATTGCTTAAAAACCAAAGCAGCTAGATCGATGAAATTTGGTATATGCTCTTACACTAAAATTGTAGATTTCTATCAACTTTTGAGTAAATACGTCACTTGGAGTAGTACTTTACTTAAAAAGTTTTTTTCAAAATTTTGAAATTTTCAATTTTTTGTTATATTATGATAACATACTCTATTTTAAAAAGTTTTTACTTTTTGACATTTTTTTCGAAAACTGAATAGTTTTTGAAATAATCAAAGAAGAAATAGAAAATATTCGTTAATTTTGATAAAAAATCAAAACAAAAACATACAGGTGTCATTAAAAAAAGGGTAAATATAAACAAATGTCATTTGTTCACAAATCTTTTTTTCACAAATTCATTTGTTTATATTTACCCTTTTTTTAATGACACCTGTATGATTTTGTTTTGATTTTTTATCAAAATTAACGAATATTTTCTATTTCTTCTTTGATTATTTCAAAAACTATTCAGTTTTCGAAAAAAATGTCAAAGAATAAAAACTTTTTAAAATAGAGTATGTTATCATAATATAACAAAAAAATTGAAAATTTCAAAATTTTGGAAAAAACTTTTTAAGTAAAGTACTACTTCCAAGTGACGTATTTACTCCAAAAGTTGATAGAAATCTACAATTTTAGTGTAAGGAGCATATACCAAATTTCATCGATCTAGCTGCTTTGGTTTTTAAGCAATCGTGTTCACACACACACCCAGACATAATTCCAAAAGAATATACGAGAAAGTCTCGGGGAAGTCAATCCCCATATTTATTTATACTTTTGTAAAACGTAATTAAAAAAAAAAAAATTGTATAAGCTGAAAAAAGGTGAAGGAGAGGACTCAACTCCTTGCTAAGAATTGTAAATTCATAAGCAATAAAATTATTCTTATTCTTCTTATTGTCTTTTTTAAAGGGATCTAATAAATTAATACTTTTAGAAATTTTATTTTTTATAAAACTTGATTTTTTTTTTGTAAAGAAAAAAACATTAACACTTTATTTCTCATTCACACAGTCTTCTCGGCATCTCATGCCATATTGAAAATATCTATTAGGGGGTTCAGGCATTTCTATTTAAGCCATCTGGTATCCAAATGGCTTAAATAAAATCATCGGACTGCCTGGGGTCCAAACCCGCGACGTTTGGTATAGGAGGTAGGCACGCTACCTACTACGCCAAACCCGGGGGCTAAAACTTGATTTCAGTGAATGTAAATACTGACCTCTCCATAGCCTGTAACTTGATAATGTTTTTTTGTTATTGGTGCTAATTCTTTGTGTGTATGTAAAAGACGTCTAGTTGATACATGTTCTAGTCTAATCAAATCGCCATGTCGAACAAGTTCAATTGGGTTTTCTTTATTCGGTTCTGAATTATACTTTTTCACTATAAATCTATTGTTTTCATCTTTATGAGTGTATGTGGTTATCTAAAAAAAATATTATTATTATTATAAAATATAGTTATTTCTACATTATTTACATTATATTTAAAGATATTTCGTAAAAATTAAACAAAAAAATCTGGTGTACTGGTCGCACAGCACACAGCAAAAAATTATTTTGTGATTTTCTCAAATTAGATACAGCTTGATTTATTATTTATTATATTTAATATCTAATAAAGTAAAAAAATATTAGAATTACTTGTTGCTGTCTTGCTCCAACTCCTTCAGGATATAAGTGCCAATGGGAATGTAAATACCCACCGCCTGTTCGATGATTTTTTATTGTTACAACAGCACCGTATGCCACTTCTGAAATGGAAAAACAAATGATTTTTTATTCTTTCTTGTTGTTGAATTATTATATGAGGATGTGGGATGCATTGGCAGTCAAAGGTGAAAAATCAAACGCCGGTCGTTCAAAACGTTGACAAAATATAATCTTTTATTTTTCACCTTTGGTTGCCAATACATCCCACCCACATTTGTAAAGATAGAAACTTTGTACAAAAAATCTGGTGTGACTGGTCGCACCAAATTTTTTGTGTCGAGATATATTTAGTTTCCCATAGCACCTTTGTTCCAAATTTGACCACTTGTGTTTTAAATAAACTATGGTTATTTTTCAAAATTTCAATCTCATATTTGGATAATTTATACACAATAGAGAATCCTAAATAAATACCAAATTTCATAAAAATTGGAAAAAATCTTTTAAGATGTTTAAAAAGTTCCAAAAGGGGACCCCCTTTTGAATCGAAATTTATATGTAAATCCCCATAGGGATTTAACATTGGTTCTATGCAAGGAAGAGCCGGTAAATGAAATTGAAAAATCTGAAATACTACATAGGTAAAGTGTACTTCAAACAATATTCAGGGCAAATTGAGAATATACATTTTAAAAAGGATCTAAAAAATAATTGATTTATGAATTTTAATCAAAATCGTTAGATCCGGCTTTGAAACTGAAAAATTACTTCAGTAAAATACTAGTAATTTTTGGCCCATTTTGTTCAAAAGCTTATTTTGACTGCCAGAGAGGGTACCTAAATTAAATATAAAATTTCAATCTCGTAGCTCAATTCCTTCATGCTTTAAATTGAACAGTGACCCATAGACAGACCATGTTGCCAAAACCACTTTTTTGGATTCAGGGAACCTAAAAACTTGTATATCTATCAAAATCCCGAAATCGAATTTTTGACTTGATCGCAATACTTTCACTCTATATAATACAATATAGGAAAGAGAAAGTAAAAATCAATTTATCTTCTGTTCTATAGGAGATTTTTTATAATACTTCATTTGATTAATTACTAACTTAATTAATTTGATTAATTGTGGTCTGTGGTAGAATTGAAAATTTATTAAAAACAAAGTTTGCTCACCACTGTTCTAGAGAGAGAGATAAGGGGGGGTGATTGGTCCGGGTATAATTATTTTTAACAGGGGTGTTTACAGAAAATCTATGCATTATAAATCTATATTACCTTTTGGCATGCTTGCGTTATATAATGAATTTCCTTTTAATTGGGATTGAAAAGCAGAACTATAAAATCCATCACCATTTCCACTAGAAATATAAAATTCATATATTACACTTATAAATAGAATATTCAAAAAAAAATTTTTTTTAAATTACCTATGATCTAAAACTTTTAAATGAATATAAAAAAATAAAAAATATAAAAATGCCGGAAAAATAATTAAACATATTGCTCTGGCTAAAAAATGTTGAATGGTATATGACTGAAAAAAATATAATGATTATTCCTAAATAATAAATAATTAATAAAAAAAAAAATAAAAAATATTTTAAAAATTTCTTACAATTGGCTTTGAAAGATCGCCAAGAATTTCCCAGAGTTGTGCTATTGTATGAATACCAACAAATGAGACAATAAAAAGACCAACAAATTTGACACTGACAGAGCAGGCGAGCATTGTGCCAGTGAAGATCAGCCAGGCCCACCATTGAAAAGAAAATGGCCTAAAATGATGAACAATTTTTAATTAAATTAAAGATCAATAATATGTTAAAATTAAGTAGATACTCACTTGTTTTTGAAAGTATTAAATCGTATCACGCCAAGTACTGAGCCGGTAACAAAAAAAAGTAAAATAGGATCCAATAGAATGTATCTGGTAAGAGTTAGAATTCCAACATCTGAAATTCAAATGCACAGTGAATTAATATAAGCTTTATATATATATATATATATATATATATACCTTCTGTTTTATGGATGTGGAGATTTAATCAGGATCCGAAGGAACTTTGCAGCCAGGAGATTAAATAAAAAAATATTTAATTTAATTTTTTATTCGCTGACGTTTCGGTCGCCGATCACGACCTTCATAAGGGCTATGATCATAACATTTATTTAAAAAAATTATATTAAGTTACAATAAGCAATATAAATTTGAAAAATATTAGATTAGAGACATTAAAATACCTAGGTAAGTGTATAGTTAACAATATTTGTAAGTACATCTAATATTTTACAACTTTATATTCCTTAATTGTTACTTAATAAAATTTTTTTAAATAAATGTTATGATCATAGACCATGATGATGGTCGTGATTAGCGACCAAAACGTTAGCGAATAAAAAAATTAAATCAAAGATTTTTTTTATTTAATCTACAGGCTGCAAAGTTCTTTAGAATCCTGATTTTCATATACATTTTATTTTCTAGGGTAATATTTATATATAGGCCTACACAAAATTTATAGATTATTCTATATATTGATGGTACACGCATTATATTTTGTAGAGGAATAACATTTGTTTATTTAAGAGAGCAAGTACAGGGGCAGCAAAAAAAGAAAGAAATTCTTTGTATGCCAAAGGGGAGCCTCACAAAATATATCATCCACCCTCATTTTTTTTACCTAATATTTTTTTCAGGCACAAGGTTGTAATAATTATTTAGCACAAAAGAAAGTGCACATGTAAATTTTAGTAAAAGGGCGAGTGTTTAAAACGTGAATCTTTTAAAACTCACGTTTTAAATACTCGCCTCCAACAAAGACTATTACAACCTTTGCCTGAAATGAATATAACACTATAAGGACTGAGGTTGAACGAATCAATTTTGTCCGAAACGTCTCCTTCGGCATTTGGCACACAAAGGCTTTTTCTTTCCTTTGCTTCTCCTGTAGTTGCTCTTTCCCAACTTATAAATTATTACTCCATTTTCAATTAATATAATCCCGTTTTTTTATATAAACAATAACTCACCATATAATACCAAAGATGACGAAAGAGTTGATGCCATAAGTGAATTGGTAAGATCCCAAACAATTAAAAATACAAAAGGAACAATAGCAGCACCAAGAGCAGTACAGAACTAAAATTAAAAATCAATTAGAATTTATACTGAAAATAAAAAAAATGTTTTGTAAACTTACCATTCGCATTCCAAGATATTTGGCATCACCGTATTTATCTCCAGGTTTATCAAAAGCAAATTTGCCGTCATACCCAGTAAGATATCCAGAAAAACCAATTAGCATCTAAAAAATAAATAAATCAATATAATCGTGTGGAGGAGGGCCGTCTAATTCACAGGAAGGTGAAGAAAAAAGACTTAATTAGGCCTTTTTTTTTTTTTTTTTTTTTTTTTTTTAAAGTTTTGTTGTGTTGTCGTATTCTAAGGTCCTGAGGATGGGTGACGTATAGTCCCCGAAACGCCGACATAGGAAATAAATAATTTTGGGCCGAATTAAGACTATTTTTCACCTTCACCTTCCTGTAAATAAATCAAATTAAAAACAAGCAATTTTTAGAAATCTTTTTTCAAGAATGAGAAATATAATTTTTTTTTTAATTTTTCTGTTATTGAGATATTTTTATCTTTCTTTTATCATATTTTTAGAATCGATAAAGATCTGTGGCTGTAGGCTTAATGGTGATGGAGTCCGGAAAAAAACAAGACGAGTGCAGCCAAATATTCTTTTATTTCAATTCTCGCCCGGTTTTCGTTGGAGGAAATTTTCATTTTTCTTTATCAACGTTTTGCTGTGAGCGGACCACATGCTGAATGTTGTCGCTGTTGTTACAAATTTCCACACTTTTGATTATTGCCAGCCGGCTCTGAAGATGGCCTAGACCTCGGGCCGAAAAGTCAGCCGTGAGAGAATTGAAATATAAAAATATTTGGCTGCACTCGTCTTGTTTTTTTCCTGACTCCATCACTATATTTTTTTTAGAATAAAACTTTTCCATTGAAGGAAAAGATTTCCTATTATTTGACAATAAAATATTTAAAACTATATTTGAAAATTAAAACTTCACAGGAGTCAGTTTTAATAAGTATTATTGTACAAATACAGCAAGGTTTTTAGGATCAAGAAATTTGGGGGAAGTAAGAGCATTAATTGAAATCAAATATTGTTTTTAATGCTAATTTTTTATCGGGCCTAAATATTTCCCAGCCCCATATTTTTTATAATGTAAAATTGGGTATAGATGAAAAATTATATATGTATAAATATGGGCTAAACATTACAGAGGTCAGATTTTTAACAAATATTATTGTATATATATCCCACAAAATCATTTTTCCAAACCCTGTCTTAGATGTATTGTTTATATAGAATGTAAAGTAAACGATATTACAAAAGTAATTATTCTAAAAATATTTATTAAAATCAGTGTAAAATACCTTTCCCAAAGGTGGATGTACGTCAAAAAAGAACGTATGGTTAATATACCAGCTTCCCATTTTTCCAAAATGAGTCTCATCCCAACTAAAATCAAATTAATTATTAAAATATTAAATAATAGTGTTAAAAATCATTTAAAATAAATAATTACCAAACATGTTCTGGTTTAGAAACATTGTAAAATCTAGTTGAAATTGTTAATGCGGTTATTGTCAAAAAAACGATCCACCAGTTTATATCATTACTGAAATTACAAATTATTCATTAATTGACGAAATAGTTAACTTAAAAATTAATTTACCTTTCTTTTAATTTATCTTTTCCATTTATTGTCTTATTTTTCTTATTTAGTTTATTGTCACAAGTTGACATTTTTAGGTTAGTCAAGATTTTAAACAAAACTTTAATATAAAAAGAAATTAATAAATTATTTTAAAATATCACCATCATTTTAAATTTGTTTAAAAAAATTGATTAATAAATTTAGAAATAAATATATTTGCCACGAAAAGAAAAATCAGACAAAAATTAAGCTTGCCGCTTTGAAATTACCAATAGAAGAAAATAGGAGATAGCAAAGTGAAAGTATAACTGTAAATGGTAAAGGAATTTGGAATGTGATTGACTCTAATTATAAATGAGAAAAATTAAATAAATTTAAAAATACCAATTTTTTAAATTATATTATTGAATAATCAAAAAAAATTAAGGGTTCAATGGAGGAGACGATAGGAAGTCGGGTGCAAAAGAATTGGGCTATGAGCATCATGATGAGCATTAAATTTCGGATTCGGATCATCTATCGTTGAATATTTTTTCATTAAATAAAAATAACTAAAATTAATAAATCTCAAATTACATGAATTCCTAGATTGAAGAAGGGGTAAATATATCCCTCTACGTTGAAAGACGTGATTTCCCACCCAAGTAAGAGACAATTAGAAGAATTCTCACTCAAAAATACATATATTTCAACGAAAAAGTTTTGGAAGAATCTTTCAACAACATTAGAACATAGAGATATAGAAGTTATTGGAGTTAGAAATGAATATATATAGTTAAAAGTAGAGCCTTGCTGAACCCTTGGGCGTTCTCTAAAGTAAAAAATAAATAAAATTGTTAGCGTATAAATGCTTCGGAGGAGAAAAAATTTTAGCATTTTTTTTATATATACACATGCAGCCAGGAAGAAAATAAAAACAAAAGGAGAAGCATGATAGGAGAACCCAACTGCGGGAACTGAGAAGATGCCTGTTGAGATTAGACTTGAAAGTCTGAAGATTGTAGGTTTTGGGGAAGATAGAGGCAGGGAGCTTGTTCCAATCACGGGAGGTCATGGGGACAAAGGAAGAATGAAATTGTTTTGTTCTGTTAGTCGTGATCTGAACAGCATAGGGATGCTGGGAAGATGCCTCTCTTGTGTTCCGTGAATATGTTGCATTGGGTGGGATAATTGATTTTAATTCGGCAGAGCATTGACCATGGTAATACCTGTAGAAGAGAGATAGTGAAGATACTCTTCTTCTATGATCTAGCGACTCTAGGGATGCAGTAAGGGTAGAATCACCTATCAGTCTAATTGCACGCCTCTGTATGGCGTCCAAAGAGAAAAGAGCGTCTTTCGACGCCTTTCGCCAAAGGTGGGAACCATATTCAAGACACGGCCGAATTTGGGCTTTATAGAGGGTTAGGAGTTGTTGGGAGTAAAAGTAACGCTTCGTTTTGAATAGGAAACCCAATTTCCTTGCGGTAGATTTAACCACAGAAGAGATGTGGTTGCTCCAGGAGAGATCGGATGTAATTGTCACTCCCAGAACAGAAAACGAATCTTTGAACTCGAGACTATTATTGCTGTAAATAAGGGGAGGGCAAATCCTATTGTTTTGTCTAGAAATTAGACAACACTGCTGCACCGCTGCAAAGAGTACTAGTACTTTACTGATGTACATTTTCAGTTTTTTCGATTTTCTCAAAATTTGCTCCAACGATTTTGATTAAAATTCATAAATCAATTATTTTTTAGACTGATACTAATCGGAACTGACGGAACGGCATGAAAAACTTTTTTCCCGACCTTTGTCCTGAGTTAAATCAAATATTTTAGGGCTTATTTGAGTCTTTTTTTCGGTTTTGCTGGAATTTGGACTGCCTTGTTTCAAAATAAAATCGATCTAAATATAACATACAATGCCAAAAGACAAAATCATATTGCTATGACAACTATTCGATTCAATAAAAGTTTTGTAAATGATAAACATAATATATAATTAAATTTTCTTCGGACATTTTAAGAATATATAATTATACAGAGACATTTAGCTGTATGTGGAATACCACTCGAAACGTCAGCACAGAAATAAAATAGAAAAATAATCTATAATTAATTAGATAAATTAATAGAAAGGATTGATTAATTTATTCAAAATCATGTAAGATAAAATTAAATCATACTTTAAAATGTACATGAAATAAAATGAAAGAATAATACCTTATTAACTAATGCACAATGCCATTTTTTTTTTTTTTTAACAAGCAAATATGAAGATTGAAGAAATCCATCGACGATGTCATATAATTGTAGATAAAATAAATTTTCGATTATAAACCTTTGAATAGGAAAAAAAAATTAAAAAAAGAAAGCAAGATAAAATAAAAATTAAGGTTATTTACCCATAATTCAAAGAATGGTCTACAATCGCTTGTTCTGATTGGCTTAATCTCTGTCTCTTTTTCTTCTATCTTCTTTATTTTTAATCTAAAAAGAGTTATTTATAAATATCTCTATATAATAATTAAAGTATTAATTTTTATCTTTTTATAATAGAGAAAACTAATTTTGAAAAACTAGTTCTGCAACAATCATAAAGATGGAGGACAACATGCTGAACACTAGAGCTCCAAGTGGCGAAATCAGGAAGTTTTTGAAGAAGGGTGTGAGAGAGAGAGAGAGAGAGAGAGAGAGAAGACGAATTGAGTGAAAGAGAAAGAGAAGCTTGAGCCGGCTTTGCAAGTTGCAATTGCAAGTGGGTGCTGCTGCTGATGCGCCTTCTCCTACTTTGCTCACTCTCCAATTCACACTTCTCCACTTGCCTTGTCTCCTCTCCACCTGGAACCAATTCGCGGCCCTTTAAACTTTTATAAAATTCTATTATTTCTTATTATATATGTATATATTTGTATATGAAACTTATTTTTAAAAACTCTATTCCATTAACTTTTTAAATTATTAACACAATTTTCTCTCACCAGTTATAAAAAAAAAAGATTCATCGCATTCATTAAAGCTTGTTTATTTCATAAAAAATAAAATAAATTTTTGTATATATTTAATTTTGAAATTTGAAAATCATCATGTCAATTATTGGAAAGGTAATTATCATTTATTTTTCTAAATGAAATAAATTTATTATTTTTAATTCAAATATATTTTTGAAATAAATTTTCATAAATAATTTATTCATTTTTCTAATTAAAAAATAAATATTATAATTTTGACATATCATATAGATACAGATGACGCTTTCTCTAAAAGGGATAAGCAAAAAATAACTCACATTATGTTAATATTTTGACACTTGTCAATTTCAGCCTGTTTTATATTCATATTGGAGAAGTTCATGCTCATGGCGAGTAAGAATAGGTAAATTTCATTTATTTTCGATCATTTTAATATTATAAATACTTGTATTGTTTTTTTTGTTGTTGTTTTTTAGCTTTGAATTTAAAAGAAATCCCCTACGATATCAAGCCGGTAAGTTTGATTAAAGCCGGTGGAGAGCAACATTGCAATGAATATCGTGAGATCAACCCAATGGAACAAGTGCCTGCGCTTCATATAGACGGTCATACAATTGTCGAATCGGTATTTATTATTCTACTGTTACAATGAAAAAACAAATTTGATTTTTTTTTATAAAATAAAACCCAAATACCTATCCTTAAGCCTAAGTCAACTAATTATCAAGTTAGAAAAAGGTATGTGTTATTCACTTAACACAAGTAAGCCTTACTGGTAAATGAAAAAACCGGAATATGTTAGAAACCAACCCTTAACTTTCAACAAAGAATAATAAGCTACTTTCTAAATGAAATGAAAATGGCTGTGACGCTGATAAAAGGGCAAGAACAACCAAAATTGAATCCTCTGGTTTTTAAGTGAATATTGAGAAGTTTCGGGTCAAATTTATTCAGTCGTAGATTCAGTAAAAATTGCCCAGAGTTGTTATTAATATGTAGGCAAAATGTATATACATGTAGCAGAATGAATAAAAAGACTAAGCAGCAATGATTATTTCTTTATTGCATTAAAACGTTTCGGTAGACTATGCGACCATCTTTATGGTCTATTGACTGAACCCTGGACATGAAGATGGTCGTATAGTCGACCGAAACGTCGCTGTGGGTTTTAATCCAATAAAGAAATAATCATGGCTGCTTAGCCTTTTTATTCATCCTGACACATATTGATTCAGCTATTCACCTCGCTTACATGTATATACATGTGATTTAAAGCACCTTTCTGATTATTTAATTGTTTTGATAAGAGATAAAAATTTTTATTGGAATTTTTTCTTACGTTTGAACCACAAAAGTTTCTATTAGATTTTTCATAATTTTTTTTTTTTAACAAACAATGAAATAATCAGACGTGGAATCACAAAATAAGTCGATTGCCTTCATTTGCACTTAAAGAAAGTACATCTTATGTTCATTTATCTTGCCTGTATATAAAATCATCGACTGATGATAGGACAATAAATTTGAAACGAAACATCTCAAAATCAATAAGGTTTATTTTTGATTGTTGCTTTTCTTCCTTCTATATTAACATATGTTAAGAGGAAGAGCAGAGGCAGCCAAAAAGAAATTATTCTGAATTCTATAACATCCTGGAGACGTTTCGGTGCATTTATTAGTGCTTCATCATCAGTTCTCTCTATAATAAAAAATATACACATCATTATATACCAAAAATAATGCAACAATTGTAAGTTATTCCATATTGTTGCATTATATATATATCGACTATGTATATTTTTATATTGATCTGTATGTTTTTTATTATAGAAAGGACTGATGTTGGAGCACTAATAAATGCACCGAAACGTCTCCGAAAAATTGTTATAGTATACAAAATAATTTCTTTTTGGCTGCCTTTCAACGTTATCAAAACAGCCATATCCTTTTGGGAGTAATTTTACATGTGATTCTAAGATAAATAATGTATTTTTTGCATAATGCCGTAGGTCTGTCTGCACACTTGAGTTAAGGGATTTTTTATAAATTTCATTTTATGATTATATAAAACTTTTGATCTGTTTTAAAATCTCAGCCTCCTACGAGGTGCGCGATCCTTTAAATTCGCCCCTGTCAGTGCGCAATTCATATATTGATTTCTGATAATAAAACATTTTATTTTTTCATTGTAATTTATTTTTATTCCCCCCCCCCCCAATTTTTTTTTTTATATTTATTAGCTTTTAATTTATACGCGACAATATTTTTCCAGCTTAATATTATGCATTACCTTGAAGAAACCAGACCTTCAAGGCCATTAATGCCCCAAGATGTTCATAAAAGAGCAAAAGTATGAATAAAATAATTTTATATATATATAATATGCAATTTGATTTTAAAATAAATTTATCTTCTAGGTAAGAGAGATTTGTGAAGTAATTGCATCAGGCATACAACCACTTCAAAATCTTATTGTATTGATTTATGTTGGAGAGGAGAAAAAGAAAGAATGGGCTCAACATTGGATTAATCGAGGTTTTCGAGGTGAATTTTATTCTAGCATAATTTCAAGGTCAATTTGAATGAATATTATCAATTTGGCTCGATTCCTATTTCTTATTTATTTGTTCTATTCTAAAAAAAAAAAAAATAATCTCAACTTGAAAACAATTATTGATTTTTTTTTATCATTAAGAGAAAAATAATTCACTTATAATAAACAATATGATGTTATTTAATTATTTACATTATTATCATAATTGATTGGATCATCCACTTAAATTTAAGTGAATTTAATCAAGAAAAATGTTTTTACTAAACTGTAGAAAAATGATATAATGAATAAATTGGTGCTGGATATTATAATATGAGGATGTGGTATATAGGCAGCGAAGGCGAAAAATAAAATAAAAGGCTATATTTTTGTAAAAAAAAATATCTAACTAAACCAGAGTTTATTTTGAAAATTTTTCAGATTAGATGAGAGGAAGAAATAAAATTTAAAATTTTATTTATCAGATTTATTAGTTATATTTTTGTCGACGTTTCGAGTGCCGTGTTTGACTGATCGTGGGTACTGATGAAGAGTGCGACGGCACTCGAAACGTCGACAAAAATATAGACTTTTATTTTATTTTTCGTCTTGGCTATCCATATATCATATCCTCATATTATAATGAATAAATTTTACTATCTAAATTATATATATAATATACAACTCTATAGGAAAGTACATCATAGATTTATTTGTTCTTAATAATAAAGAAAAATCTTCCCCCAATTAATATATGTTATTGTTTATTTTACAGCTGTAGAAAAATTGTTATCATCTTGCGCTGGAAAATATTGTGTAGGGGATGAAGTTACTTTGGCTGATTGTTGTTTGATACCTCAAGTTTTTAATGCACGAAGGTAACTAAACTGTTATATCATATTTAAATAATTAAATTCTAAACAAAATCCCCTCTCGTAAAATTAATTGGAAAATTAATTTTGTTTTTAATCAAGTGGTCATAATATTTAAATAATCGACAAATATAATAAATCTCGCAGTAGTAATCGATACTATGTATTTTGAAAAAAAAAAACCTAAATGACCTCAGTAGCCAAAAAGGGGTTAAAAAAAAATTAAAAGGATGGCCCAAATTTTTAAGCTAATAAATAAAATATTATTTCGGTGCTACCTATCTTTTTCGATTATTATGGAAGCTTTTAATTATAGACCTCATTTTTGTATTAATTATTTATTATCCTTCCAACCAACCGGTTGTTATTTATTTATTTAAAATAAATAATTAATACAAATGTGATCTGTAATTAAAAACTTCCTTAATAATGATAATACAAACTACAAAAGCTTTAATATCTTTTTCCACTATATGAATTAATTAATTATATTTCTAGAAAACTCCAAGATCCGCAGATACTTCAACAAATTAGATATTATTAAATAACTATATTACTCTATATTATATTAAATATAATATATACTGAAGTAACTGCGGCTCTCCGAGTTTTCTACCCATAAAGCAAGAGACGGATCCAGAGAGGAATTTCTTGGAGGGGGGTAATCTGGTGTGACTGATCGCACAGCACCTATTTTTTTCTGGTGCACTCTGTACTTGTTTACCAGAATATAAATTCAAATCAAATTAATTTTTAAAATTTTATATTCAAAATAAAATTTAATTCCCAAAAAAAAAAAATATTTTTCTCAAATCTTGAAGGGGGATAATTTCCCCCTTTATACACCCTTGTCATAAAGAGCCTTCATTTAACTTCCTTTTCGGTTTAACTGTGGTTTATTTGTAAAAATTAAACGTTTCAGCCACTCATTCTGTGGCCTTCTTCAGGTACAATTCAGTTAAGATTACAAAGATTATTACGATATAATAATAAGTAACAACCTTGGTAATTTTAACTGAATTGTACCTGAAAAAGGCCACAAAATGAGTGGCTGAAACTTTGTAATTTTTACAAATAAATCAGAGTTAAACGGAAAATCAAATTCTTTTATTAATGATTTACTAAATTCCAAAGAACTAAATTTATATTAAAAAATATAATTTTTTTTTTTTTAGATTTCACGTGGATTTGAGACCTTTTCCAATTATTCTGAGAATTGATAGGGAACTTGAAAATCACCCAGCATTCCAAGCAGCTCATCCTTCCAACCAACCTGATTGTCCTCCAGAAGCAACAAAATGAACAAATATATATATTTAAATATATATAGACAATTATATTTCAAGTAAGCATAAAAAATATATATTTATGTATATTTATATGCATTCTTACATATATTTATACATTTATATATATAATAAATATGATAAATGAAAATATTTATATTTTAATAAATGATATCACCCCAGCTGCAGCTCAATATTTCATATTCTTAGTTACTGTGTTTAATAATAAAAAAAAAAAAATATAAGAATAATATTAATAAATAAGAATTCAACAATCTGCTAGTTTCATATAAAATTGATTTTTGCAACTGGGAATATCATTAAAAAAAAAAAATTAAATTTTAATTGTCCAAGTCTTCTTTTCTTAGTGCCATTAGCGAAGGTTTGATTCCATTCAATTCTAACAATATAAATTTTAGTTACACCATAAATATACCAAAACAAAAAAAATTAGAATTAAGATAGCTTTTAAAAAGTACAAAAATAAAAAAAATTTTAGTTATTGATGTAGAATTAAAAAAAAAAAATTGTATATATATATTTCTTTTATAATTTGAATTATATTTGATATTGTGCCTAAAAATTAGTAATTAGAATTATTATTTTTATAATTTTAATATATAATAATTTTTTATTTTTATTTTAAAGATTATGATGTGTATATAATCTATTTCTAAAACAAAGAGTGATGTTTATTATTATTAAAATTTTCAATTTCTAGATAACTATTTACTTTTTTCTTTTTTATAATAATAATAATAATAATGAAATCTATTGAAATTTGTTATTGTGATTGATGATGATTTTTTATTTTGGGTAAAAAAAAAAATAATAATTTAAAGGCTTAATGAAAATAATTTTAAAAAATTATTTCAAGACTTGCATTTTTTAAACGATACTTATTCAATTATATTTGTTATTTTAAAATAAATACTATACAAATAAAAATATGCTTTAATAAAAATTGTTTTTAACTAACATTTTTAAAAAAGTATATTTCTTTTTTTTTAATCACTTTAAAATAAATAAATATCTTATTATTTATCCATCTGTTTTGTTATTTTTTTATTATTATCACTTTCATAAGAATCTGAGAATGAGAGGGTTTTTGAAGAAATTTTATGATCCTTTCCAGTAAAAATCTGACAAGACAGAAAAAAATTTTGGCCCTGCTTACAGTGGGACTTTGACTGACTCTTCGGAAGGGTGAATCGAAAATTGTGAAGCAGAGCAGGGCAGGACTAGACGTAGCCACTTGGGAACCTATCAAACCTAATTGGTAAATAAAAGAATATTTCGTTTATTCGCCCTCTAGGCTGACGTTTCGGTCTTGGTCAAGTAAATAAAAGAATAACAGCTAAAATTATTTCGTTTATCTGACGTTTCGGTCTTGGTAAAGACCATCAAACTCTGAAGATGCTCTTGACCAAGACCGAAACGTTAGACTAGAGGGCCAATAAACGAAATAATTTTAGCTTCTATTCTTTTATTTACCAATTAACGATTATCTAGCTATAAAATCCACATCTTGTAACATCTAACAAACACAGAAACTGATGATAGGAGATTTTTTCACTTGTGTATTTTTTTTTTTTGAAATGACATTCCTGCCTTAGACAAAACTGTTCTCTAATTGATTGTAGATGGCCGTAAGGAAGATCAATTTATTCTAAGGACTGTCTGCCAAAAATTAAATAATTTTGCATGCTATCCGTTTTTTGTATATATTTCGATCCCAGTGAGATGGAATCATCCTCAGTACATGCAACAGATGTTTTGCAAATCGTTAATTCCTCCCATCCAATATGACAAAGCAGATAATTATTTCACAAATGAAATTAAAATTAATTCCATGAATGCTTATCTGCTCTATCATATTAGATTGGAGTTTGCTTCTACTGAGGATGATTCCATCTCCCTCGTCTCGAAATATTTATAAATAAACGGATAATACGAAAAATTATTTAATTTTTGGCTGACAGTCTTGAGAATAAATTAAAACTGTTCTTTAATTTGCTTGTTATAGTTTTGTTTTGTGCTACTATGCTCTACATGTTCTGCATGACCAAGCTCAATGTGCGCATTAGCAGTTTATTTATTTTTTTTTTTATGATTCGGCCAAAATTTCAGAAATCGGGGGGAAAGTTGAGTGTGATAAAAAATGAAAATGCAGATGCATAGGCATTTGACTACCAACGAAAGTGGACGCACTGCGAGCTGAAAAACTAAAAGTGACTGAGATTTATTTCATTCACCCTATTTTCTTCCTAAGCGAAAAAATCTGGTGTGACTGGTCGCACAGCACACAACTTTACTATAAAGTACAAGTACTTCAAACAATTTTGAAAGCAAAATGAGAATAAACCTTCTTAAAAATAATTAATTTTTGAATTTTAATCAAAATTGTAAGAGCGAATTTTGAGAAAATCGAAAAAAAACTGAAAAAGTACATTAGTAAAGTACTAGTACTTTTTGGCCGATTTTGTTTAAAACCTTATTTTTACGTCTCAGTGGGGTGACTAAGGTAAATATAAAATATCAGCCTTGAGACTCAATTCCTTCATGCTTTAAATTGAACGCAGACAGACTATTTTGCTGGACCCACTCAGGGGACATCAAAACATGTATTTCCATCAAAATATCGACATCGAATTTTTGACTTGAAACCAATACTTTCTATATATATATATATATTACTTTCTCTTACCTATATTTGTTAATATATAGAGAGAGAGAAAGTATTGGTTTCATGTCAAAAATTCGATGTCGAGATTTTGATGGATATACACGTTTTGAGGTCACCTGAGTTTTTGCAACATGGTCTGTCTATCGGTGGGTGGGTCTGTGTGTTCAATTTAAAGCATGAAGGAATTGAGCTTCGAGGTTGGAATTTTATATTTAAGTTAGACGCCCCCCTGGAGCGTGAGTACTTTACTGATATACTTATAGGAAAGAAAAAGTAAAATGTCTAATGACAAAGCTGAGCAAAGAGATTTAATTTCAGACTCTCGGGTTTTGTGTAAAATTTTGAAACGACCCTTTGATAGACAAAGGAACTTTTTATTCGTTAAAGAGAAATTTTTATTGAAAAAAAAAAGCCCTGGATATATATATATATATTAATGTCAGATAATTGTCAACAAAAGTTTTCCCACAACCCACGGTTTGCCTGCTCACTATTGACGAAGAGAATCAACAACGAAAGATACAACAGATACTACAACAAATTTCTATTTTCTAGAAAAACCTGAAAGTATATTAAATCCAAATTAATTAAATTCCTTAAAGGAATTAAGGATGATATAAAAATAAATTGGACTTTAGAGGTAAATTTCTCTCAAAAAGCCTCTCCCCAGACTATTTCCTTTTTAACTTTTTGAAAAGAAGTTACAATTAGAAGGCATTATTAATATTATAATAATTTATTTACGAATCATTCAATCACCCCCATTTTTCCTTATTTTTATTCATTTTTTTGAAAATATAATTTAACATTATTTATTTGTCTTTAACCCTGCACTTTTAATGATTATTTTACAAAACAAAAAGATCATAGATAAAATAACCATACATTATTATATATATATTTTTTTTAATATAAAAAAATTACGCAATGGATAACTTAAGGACTTTGATCCCAGAGTTTTGAAAGGAGTAATAATTATATAATTAATATAACATGATTATGGATTTATTGATCATGAGCTATTACAGCGAATTTTTAAAAAGACTTAGAATGACATGGTTTTAGTAAAGCGAATAACATCATAAAGTTAGCTTAATTCAATGAAAATGTCTTTTTTTTAATTAAAAAAAAAAGATAATCGATTTTTTTATAAATATAATAAGTTCTTTAATGAATGATTTAATGAATAATAAATAAATAAAAAAATATATTGGATTTAACATAAAAATAAAACAACATTTTCTGGATATTAAGCTAACGATAGGATTTTTTTTTTTTTTTTTTTTTTGAATTATTAAAAACATTAAAAGATGAAATAATAATGGGGGATAAATAGTTAATCAAATGCAGTAATAAAAAACAGAATTATACTGTATGTGCTGCCCTGGGTATTTTTTTTTTTGTCCCCCGTATCATTTCAGCAATTCACTACCGTTAATGCAACAGGAATATATTTATTTAGTGTACAATGAATGGATTAGATGAAATCGTAATCTAAAAACTAATGCTTCAAATTGGTGAGGCAAAAAACATTGGAACATTTGAATAAGGCTGCCATGTAAAATATCACTTTTGCCATTTTTTATTTTATTTCAAGTGATAATTTAACTAAGTGTATGGCACAAACTGACTGACTACAAATGCTAGATTGGGCCAATGATAATAATTTATTTTATTTTTTTTTTTATGAAGGAAAAAACTGTGTTTACGAACAATCGTGAAATTACATTTAAACTCAATTTGAGTTGAGGTGAATTATTTACATTTCCACAATCGTCACCTTTTTTTTTTTTAATTAGGTAACTAAGGTACCATGACCCAGAACAACAGTTTTAAACAATAATCGATTTCCATTGCACTGAACCTTTTTTTTTTATTTTATATATATTATTTTTTTTGCCAGGAACATTCTATCTTTATTTAAATATAAAATAATTATATATTTTTTTTTTTCTGTAAAACAAATATACATTTTTAAAGAGTTTTATCGGTATCGAACCAATAAAACTTAACACGCACATATAATATATAAATATATATTATTTTTAGATTATATATCTATTCAATTAATAATTAAATCATTTCTCATTTTTTTTTTATATTAATTAACTGATACAATAAAATGCTTTTTTTCAATAATATTAGAAAACAAAAACAAGTGCAGTGGTAACTTGATACCCAATAACTATCTGTACATTATCACAATTCACCAATGAACGAACAATGTTATTTATACAACATGAATAATGACAAACCCTGCATTCAAAAATGCTAAATGGACGCTATATTATTCCGACATTGAACCAAGGTCCACTCACTTCCCATCACCCTAATTAAAATGTAAACACTTATTATATATTAATGAATTAATTGAAAAAAAATAAAAACAAAAAAAAAAAAAATATTTGAGTGTGATTTTATACCGCATTAGAATATACCCATTTAGAATAGAATATATCTTTTATTCAAAGATTGTGTTTATGAAAGACTAGTTTTTCATTTTTAGCACAAATTATGCAACAACAAACATGAGGAATTACAATTAAATTATGTCAGAGCAACAATACAATATATATATATATTAAATATAATATATCGAATATATATATATCTATCTTTTATATATATATGTATTAAACATCAAACAAATATACTTTTGTTATCACAGAACAAACATTAATTGCATTAATTGTGTACTATGGGCACAAGGCAGCTTTCCTTTGGAAAATGTTTCCACATTAAATTTTTTATATATATCTCTCTTTTTATATATATATTTATATTTTTTAAAATCTATGTTAATTTATTTATTATTAATTCAATCATCAAAGTCCTGTCTAAAATAAATGAAATGAGTAATAAAAAAATAAGTGTGTATTTTGGGGCGAAGTAAAGATCAAAAGAAGTATTTATTTTTTTTTTTTTTTTTTTAAAGCCAAATGGCACTTAATTTATATTATTATAAGTAATTATAAAATTAATTACATTGAGATCTCAACCCTAATTTAAAAAAAAATAAATGGATTATTTATTCCGTAAAATCAAGAAATTCGCCCATAAAATCTTAAAGCGATGAATAGAGAATGCAAGACAAAAAAAAAAATAAACTTATGATACAGATTATATATATATATATATTTATATCGCGAAAAGTCAGAAATCTCAAAAGGAACAATGGCAATTAAATAAATTCTGTTTTGAAATTGATAAAATATCATGTTGAGTGATGAATTAATATGATTAATATTTACATAGATCTTTTTTTTTTTTAATGAATAAATTCATTATTAATGGTATATAACATATAATGTCATGATATTTGCTTTTTTATAAATGTCCCATTAGAATAGAAGACAGAAAAATGACTAATTATTCGAATTCACCATCAATGTGCTATTTAAGATGCAAAAATTTTTTTTTTTTTTATAGGAAAATCAGCTTAAATTTGTTGTCGACTATAGTGATGTTTTCATGCACTATAAATAACATAAATAAATGAATAAAGATTGTGATTAAATGCACATGAGGTTTAGCTAAACTACTGCATGATGCTAAGAGCAGTGTGCCTAGCCCTTTTGGCCTCCTCTTCGGTTATTCTTTGTTCGATCAAGATCTGAGCAGTCGTTATGGCGTTAGGTAATCCGGCTATCGAGACAATACGATTTCTAGTACCAGGCGCGTAGATGCCTTTCTTCGAAATTTGTATATTCGCACCACTTAAATGTTGAATTTCAACTAATGATCTACCACCTGGTCCTAAAATTGCGCCTACGATATTTTCACCTATTTCTAAATCTACCTTCTTTTGATCTTTATCTCCGGGCGTGGGACTTTTACATAATGTCGTCATTGGTGTTTGTTGGCCTGTACCTAAACCGAATGAATTATTATTTAAATTAATGGGCGAGCCGATATTGGTAGGACTGGATTGATGTCGGAATGGGTCAAACGAGGTGGTGGGAGTAGCTGCCTCACCGAATCGATCGAGTTGACTTGGCCTTGGGGTGGGTGAAGAACTACCTAGGGCGGAAACCGTACCTATAGGTCCAAAAACACCTCCGCCATTACTATCAGTTGGTGGCGGTTGTTGTGCAACAGCAGCTGCAGCTGCCGCTGCTGCAGCCGCTGCGTTTGTATCCATTGACGAAAGGCTCATATATGTATTATTATGAGGCATTAACGAATGATTGCCAGCGGAATTAGTTGCACCAAGGCCAACAGCCATACATAGAATGCCGTATTTTGCTAGTACGCCTAAAGCAGCTGTGATCTCAGCTGCCGATTGTTTCGAATATCCGTTAGACCGTAAAGCCACTTTGACATGTTCCAACACTTGACTGGTGAATGAGGGACTCGAGCTCGGCCCGGGGTTGGCAAGATTCAGGCTCATGTTTAAACACGCTGAACCACCGTTGATCATTATTGCGCTCATGGAATTAACTGCCACTGTCAAAAGAAAATTGAATTAGTAACAAGAAGAGATCAATCAATAAATTATAACTTTTTTTTTTTGAAAATAACTGGATTGTTCGAGTTTGATTAATTAGAATTTAAATACTTTTCGTTGTTATAAGGGATAAACAAATTTTGTTTTTGGTGGAATTTATTTGCAACTGTTTCTACAATTTCGGAGATTTAACGCCTTCATCTTCAGGCTCGAATTAATAGAATTGAAAAAAAAATTTTATACGTTTTAATTAAATTTTGACAAAATTATAATTATATAATTGAAAAGATTTTTTAAAAATGAATAACATTTGTGAAAATTTGACATTGAACTGTAGCTCTGTTGTAATAAATTCCACCAAAAACACAATTTGTTTTACTTTACGAAAGATACTTCGAGTAAACTTCCTATTTAAATTCTTATATTATAATCAGGTGGGTAATACCCGAATGGAGGTTTTACCTCCAAGGGACTAACCACTAAAAAGGTTGATGACCTATATTTTAAACCACCGTCCAGAAAGAACTTCTTTTTTTTAAACCATTTTAAATAAACAGAATTTTTGAAAAGTAATTTTTTTTATCCATTTTATATATATATATATTTAAAACAACTTGCAGGGCGGAAGCTGGCCAAGGACTTTCAGAATAGTTCGGTAATTGGTTCATTAGATAAAAAAATAAACATATCATTTTGCAAGGACCTGTTTAGATTCAGGAACGTTCCGTAATCTTTTAGTTTGAGCAGGTTCTTTTTGGTATTATCTCCTATAAAATAAATAGAATGAGTATAAAAAAAGAGAGATTATAATTTCGTATATTTCCCCTCACTGGTGAAGTTTCAGTTTAGGACCATCTTCCAAACAGTACCGAAACATTGGTCATATTTAGGACTATCTGGCTCCTAAACAGAATCGAAACGTCAGCAGTGAGGGGAAATATACGAAATTATAATTAGCTGCTCTCTCCCCTTACTGCTCACGTTTCGATTCTGTTTAGGAGCCAAATTCCTAAATAGGACCAACGTTTTGGTCCTGTTTGGAAGATGGTCCTAAACTGAAACGTCAGCAGTGAGGGGTAATAAAAGAAATTATAATTAGCTGCTCTCTCTTTTTTATTCTCATTCTACTTCATCAATTTAACCAGCTATAAAAACTTCCAATATTAAACAAAATAAATAAATTTTTAATCATATCATATTTGAGAATTCATATGCCCCAAAGGAGAAGATAGAGCTCCAAAATTTTTTTTATATTTTAAGGCTTAATAAACTGAAGAGAACTGAAAGGTTACGGATCGAACCTGGATTGACACTTGCGCCTAAAAAAAAGAATTACTTTTCAAAACATTTCTTCATCCCAACCAAAACAGGGGGTATTTTCCGGTAACAGAAGTATCATTTCCAGAGGGGGAGGTGGTTATTTTCGGGGAATCTTCCTTAAATTGTCTAAAAAATAAAATTATTCAGAGTATAAGGTATAAGACAATCCACTTTCGCTAAATAAGCAATAGGTTTGTTGCTATAGTTTAGTTTATATATATTCTCTGCGGTTTAAAACCGTTAAAAAAAGCTCTTAGAGCAAACCTAATAATTAATAGAATCATGTAATAATTTGGAAACTATTTTAATAATTTTTTCCTAGTTAAAAAAAATATTTAAGCATAAAGATCCTATATAATGATAATGAATATTATATTATTAAAGCAGACAATTTTATAAATAATTAATAATATATGCCAATTTGAAATGTATGGAAAACAAATCAATAACATTGAAATGAGGAAATTAGTTATGTAGTAAAAGGAAGTGTATTAATTAACAGCTGAGTGGAATTGGTAATAAATAATTCAATATATTATAAGAGAATTTCTATTTACAGTAGTCAGAATAAATATTAAGTTTTATTTAATTTTTTTTATGTTAATTAAATAAAAATAAAAAATTATCGTTTTTGTTGAATTATAGTGTTAAAATTTTTAATGGTATTCAAGTCTATTCTCTAAAAACTTTAAAATTTTAAAATTTGGGAGAAATTGGGGGGGGGGGGGATAATCGCTTGGGTGGTTCAAAATCAACTCCTGCTCCACTGAAAAAACTTCTGGCTACAGTTTTGTCCAAAATCATTAGATTCATTGGGGAGGTTGATTGATTGAGTAACTAAATAAATAACGATAAATATATAAAAGAAAAAAAATTATAATATAGTGTTGTAACAATTTCAATACTACATGGGAATCATAATTTTTATATTTAATAGAGTTGAAATATAATTTAACAAACCTAGAACATCACTCAAAAATGAATATTATTTTGTTATAAAAAACATGATTGTGAGCGTTATTTCACTATATCAAATATTACTTTCAGCCATATAAAACGAAAATTCTTATAAAAACGGCTAAATTTTGCTAATGCATCTCTATCATCTATGTGATAATACACACTGTCTGCTTGTGTAAAAAACATGGATATAAAAGAATTTCTCTTTTAATTAAAAAAAAAAAAAAAAAAAATTATTTTCTATACCCAAGCGTTCAATTTTGTTAATCAAATTGGCTATTAAAATATGTGTGAATAATAAATTTATAAAGAGTTATTTGGGATGAAGGGCATTTTTTCTATACCAGTAATATGTTGTCATCGTCTTCTCAAAATATTTCACTTTATTAATGATAAATAAAAGGCTTTGTTTACAACAATATTAATTTATTCAGGTGTTTTAGATTTAAATCAAAATATTTAAGAAATTCGATATTTCTGACAAACGAAGAATGTCAGTCGAATCGACATTCACTTTATTTAAATAAGTAAAGTTGACTTCTAACTTCATTTGCTCTAAAACGTGAGGCATTCTAAGAGATGAAACAAATTATTATTGAAAATTAGGAAAAAGAATACCAGCTAGTAAATATTTCATTTAATTAGTTAGGATATGTTTCGGTCTTGGTCAAATCCAACACCAGAGTTATATGGAGTGTCTATATAAATATCTAATAAGAATTATATACATATATATGTGCAGGTGTATTGTTAAATGTTCATATTAATATAATTGAGATTACAAAACGCAATTTTATATCTGTGATGTTATTATATTCATAAGAGAGTAGAAAAACTCCAGTTAAAGTTTTATTCTGGGCTCTTCATTTATTTAAATACAACTAACGTTTCGGTTCAGGCTTTGAACCACCTTCAGAGCTGGTGAAAAAGTTATTATGCAAGTGTCCCAGTGGATTTAATACATTGCTGAACCATTTTTTTTATATAATAAATATATACAGTATATATACAAAGTATGCGATGACCAAGTACAGTGAGGGACAATATCAAGTCCCACCTTTTCGTTTTCTACTTGTGATTATTTCATTATTTTTAATAAAATATTATATATTTTTTGATGGAAACTTTCATGGTTCAAACCTAGAAAGATTTTCTTTATTTTTTCGTTTATAAAAACAATGAAATAATCACAAGTAGAAAACGAATGGGTGGAACTTAATATTGACTCTCACTTGTACAGTGAGTAAAAATCTCACCCATGCCTTTTCTACCTGTGATTATTTCATTGTTTTCAAAACAAATATTATATATTTTTTAATGGAAAACTTTCCCGTTGTTCAAACCAAGAAAATTTCCAATAAGGATTTTCATTTTCTTTTATAAAAACAATGAAATAATCACATGTAGAAAGGCATGGGTGGGACTTTTAATATTGTCCCTCACTGTACCCTGGGCTTAACGCATACTGTGTATATATTTCTTAGATAAAGGTTTAGTTCAACAATTTTTCAAAATCCACTGTGACACTTTCATAATGACTATTCGCCAGCTCTGAAGATGGTTCAAACATGGAACCGAGAACATCAGCTGTGGGATTAAATAAATATGCCCATAAAGAATGACTGAAACTTCCACCTAGTAATGAAACAAGCTGCGTTTCTTTTCCTTCATTTTCAATTCTTCTCCAGCTTTCACATAATTTAAACAATTTATTTACTGATGAAAAAAAGTTTCTGAAATATTTGGATATAACTACCTGAATAAATGTTAATTGTTAATAAAGTCATTTATTTATTATCAATAAAAAAAAAAAAATCCTATGCAGCACACCGTTTCTTGACATAATATCTCACTTTGATCCAAGTTTTTTTGATAGGGATCCATAACAAAAAATGACAATATTTAATATGTTTTATCTTGCGTAATTTGCCATTTGTGTAGAAAGTTAGTTAAATAAAGATATTTTTTATATTAAAAATTCCTTTTAAAAAATCCGTCGAATTGAATTTGTTCTATACTTGTCCACCGACTGACATCATGTTAAATGTTTTATTTCGTGTTAGAAATAGGGTTCATCTGCAAAAATCAAAAAGATTAAATAAACCCGTTCTCATTTTTTTTTTAAATGGGTTAAAAATTGAATTGAATATGTCCATGATGATGATATATATATATTGCAATGATTCAACTACTAGTTAAAAGGATGTAGGTGTTGTTGAATCTATATATATAAAAATGAAATGGGAAAAATGTATGTATGTATGTAAATATGTATGTATATGTTCTATAGAAATCCACAATTTTCAATGAATCCATTTGAAATTAAGTATACATATAGTATATGGCTCTGGGAGTAACGTAGTAATAATTTGAATCTCTTGAATGTTTTGGAAAATTAATTATAATCAAATTTCTTCAATATGGGAACACAAAATCAACAAGTTGGCTAGAAATTAGAGAGCGTCCTTTATGCTGTGTGAACCAGCTTCCTACCTGACTATGGGCTGGGGGTGGGAGCTACGCAGCAGTTGAAAAACGAAGAGAGGACCAGGTGACTGACCCTTTAAACAGTCATAAACAGACCCTTTTGTGCTGTTCCCAATAGGGTACCCTCGCCTCGCTTGAATATAAGATCCTTCCTTAACATCTTAACACTTGCATTGCAACAAGAAATATCCCAAATTGGGAATAAACTTGCTCGCCGAAGGCGAGCAAGGGGTCCAGGGGCGCAGCCCCCTGGCTAGGCGGAAAGGCCGCCGAAGGCGGGCTTTGCGACTAGTCTATATATATAAAAATGAAATGGGAAAAATGTATGTATGTATGTAAATATGTATGTATATGTTCTATAGAAATCCACAATTTTCAATGAATCCATTTGAAATTAAGTACACCTATAATACATGGCTCTGGGAGTAACGTAGTAATAATTTGAATCTCTTAAATGTTTTGGAAAATTAATTATAATCAAATTTCTTCAATATGGGAACACAAAATCAACAAGTTGGCTAGGAAATTAGAGAGCGTCCTTTATGCTCTGAGAACCAGCTTCCTACCTGACTATGGGCTGGGGGTGGGGGCTACGCAGCAGTTGAAAAACGAAGAGAGGACTCAGGTGACTGACCCTTTAAACAGTCATAAACAGACCCTTTTGTGCTGATCCCAATCGGTACCCTCGCCTCGCTTGAATATAAGATCCTTCCTACTTGCATTGCAACAAGAAATATCCCAAATTGGGAATAAACTTGCTCGCCGAAGGCAGCAAAGGGGTCCAGGGGCGCAGCCCCCCTGGCTAGGCGAAAAGCCCGCCGAAGGCGGGCTTTGCGACTAGTTACAGTATATAATAATTTACAGTGATGAAAGATGATCTTTATTTTATTTTATGTATGTGTATATAAACATGTTTTCTCATTCTTCCACTTGAATTATCAACTAAAAAATGTAAATTTTAAAACTTTTATTAATAATCCAGACGAAGAGATAATAAAATAAATAGGCAAATTTCAAGAAAAATGTATATATATAGATGATACCTCATCATCAAAATGTTTAGTTCCTGACTATCAGTAACGGGCTAGACAGTGTGATTTATTATCTCAATTACTACTATACGTGGCAAAAAAACATAGACAAACGCTTTCTTTTGTTTCCTTTTTATAGATAATCTTATATAAGGAAATTCTTAAAGTTTCAATTTTTTTAAATTTTATATAAATTATATATTCAATTAAAAGTTTAGAGCAGGGTTGGCCAACCCAAATGATCTTGCGGGGCTTTTTGGAAATGCATCATAACTCCTCGGGTCGCATATAAAATTATATGGGATTAGTTTTAGATCAAAAAATTGTTCAATAGATTTTTTGGAGGAGGTGGATAAATATATTGGAAGGAGTAGTGTGGTTGAATTTTAATTTATAATGAAGAGATAAAGAAATTTTTTGCTTTATTTAAAAATACTGTCGACGTTTCGGCTGATTCCTCTAGGCTTCAACAGGACATATGTTTTATTTGTCATAAGCTTAGAGGGTCTCTTGGCTTAGTGATGGTCACACTTAACCCAGAAGTCATGTCAACTGACAAATGTTAACAAAAATGTCAGACAGGAGCTGTCAAGAGCCCTTCTAAGCTAAAGGCAAACAAAACCTGATGATGACTGGAAGAATCGGCCGAAACTTTTTTTTTTTAATTAAAAAAAAATAAAGATTTTTTTTTTTTTTTTTTTTTTTTTTCTTTCTCTCTCTTAATAAAAAAAAAAATATTTTTAAAAAAGTGGGGGAAACCCCAAAAAAATTTTCAGGGTGGTCACCCTTGTTGAAGAGGGAAAAAACAAGCCAAAAAAGAAAAAAACACCTAAGAAATTTGACCAAATTTTTTTCCCCACCTCAGTTATAGTAATATGGTGAAGATGATCGAATAAATTTGATCTAAAACATTTCAAATGGGATTGTGAGTCTTTTAACTCACTCCGCCGTTACCCTCTAAATTTCAGCCATAATTTAATCATCCAATTCATAATTAAGACGAAACAAAAGATAGCCATGTCTACTTATTTTTGATAAGAATTCTATATCAACCTTTGGTCTGAATCTCCAATCCGAAAGTATATCATTATTGATTACATTTTTTGTATTGGAATATTTTATTAATTATAAAATATATTCAATAAAATTGATGTATAATACTATTCTTTCCACTTGATTAGTAATTAATTTCTTAGTTGAAAAAAAAACTAAGAATTTTATTCTCGGGCATGGGACTATTCTCAAAAGGATTTTAAGACTTGTGATCAAAAAAGCATTTTATTTTTCAGTAAATTAGTTGATGGATTTTAATCAAAGCCGAATAGGCTATAAATTAAGGCGCACATTGAGGTGTATTTTTTGTGTGGAGATATATTTAGTTTCCCACAATAGGAATTCTAAATAAATACAAAATTTCATACAGAATTGGAAGAAATTTTTTTAATTGTGTACAAAGTTCCAAAGACCGACCGGACCCCTTTTTGAATCGAAATTTACATGCAAATCCGCATAAGGATTTAATATTGGCTCTATGGAAGGAAGAGCCCGAAAAAGAATTTGAAAAATCTGAAATAATACATCAGTAAAGTGTACTTCAAACCATTTTCAAGGCGAAATGAGAATATACATTTTAAAGAGGGTCTAAAAAATAATTGATTTATGAATTTTAATCAAAATCGTTTGAGCGAATTTTGAGAAAATGGGAAAAAACTGAAAAAGTACATTAGTAAAGTGCTAGTACTTTTTGGCCGACTTTGTTCAAAAGCTTATTTTGAGTGTCAACATCGAATTTTTGACATGATCGCAATACTTTCTCTCTATATATTACACATATAGGTAAGAGAAAGTAAAAAATGTGTAACACAATTGTGCAAACAGTATTGACCCACAGTTGGACCTAGGCAGGTATAGTACATGCATTCTTCTCATGGAATTATTTCATTGCTTTTTATTTTTTTCAACATTTTTTTTTTTGTGTAGTTCACAAATAGAAGAGATTTCCAATAAATATTTCCGCCTACTTATATAATATTAAAAAAACAATGAAATAATCACATGAGCGGTGCTTTAAAATGGTCACACTGTACTAAGTCCAAAGTGACACGTGTCCTACAATTTCTGTGACATATTAACAAGGGCTGGTTCTACTGCAGTACTGCCCTGCTCAATTCGCGATTTCCCCAAAGAGGAGGCCATAGGAAGTGAGCTACCTCAAGAGGCCCTTAATTCTCAAAGTACGCCGGACCTAAAGCACCCAACAATATACCGTTTAAGTTAAAAGTATTTTGCGAGATGGTCACATTAGGATTTGTTTCCATTTAAACATCTCGAAAAATATTTTAATATATTTCATCAAACATATATACATGAATGATGGCGATTGCGAAATGGTTCTGAGGTTTTTGGTATTTTGGCGTAGGAAAAAAACGAAAGGTTTGTAACCCAAACCCCGGTCTATCAAGCATTTCTACTTCTATGAAAAAACGAAAAAAAATCATCTTTAATTTATTAAGATAACATACCTGGAGCCATTGTGGCAAGACTGGTTGATGAGTTGAAACTAGTATGCATTGGAGTTTGTTGACCACTATGATTGGCGTAAGGGGAACCGGTGGGGTTGTAATTAGCTACAGGACCGGAGACATCGGCGTAGCTTACATTCAGACAGCTACCACTCTGAGGATCCTCCACTACTTTCGATAAAATCATTAGGCAGGCTTTCTTATTATTTTCTAGTTCACCTATTGTTAAAGAAAAAAAAACATGCACGTCATTTATAGTCAAGTTCAAAGTCAAATCAAATTCATTAAATATATGAAATATTGCATAATGTTAGAAAAAAAAATATACAAGCTCTATTTTATGATATTTAAATCCTAGAATACACGTAGGTAAATCAAAAGAGATTTGTATATATTGTCACACCGTAGGCACTAGCTTAAAATAATTTAATAATACTTAAAAGTAAACATTAGGTTTAGTTTAAAAAAAGGAGTTTTATTTTGTTTATGTACATTCTGGTGTTAAAATATCATCATCAGAACCTTGTTGCAAACTGATCATGATGTTTTAACATTAAAATGTACATAAATCAAATAAAACTTCTTTTTTTTTAAATCAACCTAGCAATTAGTGTTAATTATTATTAAATTATTTTTATTGTAAAAAATGTTTAGTTCTAGGAGTAACAAGTCTTTTACTAGCAGTTAAGAAAGTATCACTACTTTCCAAAAGAAATATTGAGTTATATAAGTATATTTTATCAAAAAAAGAAAGTATTTCTTAAAGAAATCAGTAAAAGATAGAAAGAATTTTATTTAAATAGCGGGAGTTCTTAAAGAGAGGCGGATTTTAACCTAAAAATTCCACAACAATAGATATTTATTTTTAAATTTCAGAATAATTTGATCGGTCCAAAATTTTTTATTAATCATCGGTTTTTCTCACAATTTTCACTCATTTCTACAGACAAACATTGTGTAAATATCAACATAACCACAAGTTTTCTTTATTTAAACAGGGGAAGGAACAGGTACATCCAAAAATAAAAAGCCTCCGATTTTTCACATTTCAATGAAACGTTCGGGTTAATTTTATTGACCCATCTTCACTCATATGTATTTCTTATGTAGGAAAGACCTTCAGTCAGGGTCAATAAAATTAACCCGAAAAGTCTCATTGGATTGTTCAAAATCGGAAGCTTTTTATTTTTGGCTGCACCTGTCCCTTCTCCTGTTTATAGAAAAACAGCTAATGACTTCACTGATTCTTTTTTATTTAATTTTATAATCATATAATAGAGTGGCGCAATCAGGGATGGGTGGGGTTAATGAATTTTTCCTTTTTGGGCATTACACAGGAATATTTGGGGGATTTATGATTAATAATAGTTAAAACAAAAGTAAAAAAAAAAAAAAAAAAACAATTAAATTTCAAAGATTTAATATGTTTGGTCATACATTGCTTTAGAGCAGGGATGGCGAACCTTTTTGAGACGTCAAAGGGTCAAATTTTGTTCATAATGACAAAAATGGGCGTGGTTTGATGATTTAAAATTTTTTAGTGGGGTTAAAAATTTTTAAGTGTTTTGTGCAAATGGCAAAAAGTGTTTGAATCAACAAGGAGTTCACGTGCAACTTTTTTAGGTGAGTTTCTGTGAATAGTGGGTCAGTTAAAAAGCTTGCGTGGGTCAGTGTCTGACCCACGGGTCATAAGGTTCGCCAGCACTACCCGAGAGGCTATTTCTCCTCCAAATTTCTCTCTCGTTGCGCCACTGTTTAATATCTAAACAAACTTATGGGGGATCTAATTTCCTCTGGCTTCGCCAATTTCTTTATACATATTTTATATCAGGAATTGTCGCACAATTTTGTATTCAGCCCAATATTGAAAGCGATAGGGATTATTAGTCAAAAAATAATAAGATTCGCTTAACATATGGTTCGAAGGTTAAATATTTGAATAGAAACTTTTAATTTCTCCATTCTCTTATTTAAAAAATTTATTTTTTTAGAATAATCAAAAGGCTTTAGGCAGATAATCCTGTATTCGTAAACCATGCATATAATTTTCAGGGTCTTTTTGAGCATCTAAGGCTAGAACCTCGCCCCTTTTTATTTCAATTGATTGGTAGCCAATTCAAATGAAATATATTTTTTGCTTTAATCAAGGCCGAAACGTCAGCTGTTATATATATATTTTTTTAAATAAAAAATCCTGGCTGCATTTTTTTTTTTAAATTTTCATTTCTGTTCAAAATTCCACCAGCCATAAATCACACTTATAATAATATTTTAGTCGTTTGGGACGGGAAGTGAATCCCTCACTTATGCATACATAGCTAAAAAAAAAATATTTAGGGGAGGGGGAAGATAATTTTCTCATACAATCTCTATTTTAAAACGGTGCAAATCAGAGCCGAATAAAAGCTCTAAACATTAGAATGTTAACAAAAAAAAAAAAATAAATAAATAAATTATATAAAATTTCAATAAAGTATTGCTACTCACATTCAAATAATTAAATTTAAATGAATATTTAATTTGAATAAAATTTAAAATCATAAAATTAAGAGCTTAAAATAAGAATATTTAAGATAATAAATGTAAATAAATACCTATGACTGTAATGCATCTTTCTTGAAGAGTTTGATCCTTTGCTTTTTGAGAAATTTGAACATAAGCTCCACTCTCTTCTTTAATTTGTTTAATAAAATTACCAGCTTTACCTATTATCATGCCAGCTGTACTATTAGGAACCAAGATTTTCACCTGATTTAAAAAAATTTCAATTAGTCAAAATTATTCGTTAAAAAAAAATAAAATAATAGAATATCATAAATAAGAAAAAAAATTCAGAAAAGAAGAAACCAACTTTTTGTGACTTGTTAGTTTGCCAGTTTTCTTCTTAATGCCCAAATAATCATTACCTGTGAAATTACCTGTTTATCTCGATCCAAGGTTGCTTTACTATCGAAATCTAAAGTTTGTTTTATAGTCAGATCAGGCTTTTCTCGTATTTTTTCCATTATAAACGTTAACACAGACATTATAGCTTCAACACTACCTGTTATGAGACATACTCGTTCTGAAGTTCCTAAATCAACAAATATTGATTTTTAGTATATATATATATTTAAAATTTTAGGGAATATGATGTTGTTGATTTTTAAATCAAAAAACCATGTTTGTTCAAAATATATTGTATAAATGGTTAGAAAAATAACAGTGATTTTCGTGAGTACGTAACTATGCGCAGCGGAAAAATTCTGATATTAAGGTTCTTCAGGAGGTAAGCTGTTGTGCCTCGAGGGGCTCTTGGCAGCTCCTGGCATTGGTGCGAACATTCGTCAATTGACATGTCTTCTAGTTCAAGAGTAATCATCAGTAAGCCAAGAGCTCCTCTAAACTCGAGGCAAATAAACTAATGCCCTAATGAAGGCGGGAAGAATCGGCCGAAACGTCGACATTATTGTCCAGTTAAAGAAAAAAAAAATGTATTTCTTTATTTTTCTTTGGCTGCCATTAATAAATTATACATTCAGCCACTGCTTTCTTTTTTTCCAAAAGAATGTATGTATAGTGGTGGGTCTAAAACAAATATGGGGATCTATAATTTTATATGTGGCCTGTTCTAAACCTTCATTGGTCTAATTATTTCAATTGTTAGAAATTCTTTATGGAAAAAAACCTAATTTATATTAAGTAGATTTGTTGATTATCAAAACAGACATGTTTTTACAATTTAATATCAATTAATTAGTTCTCGAGATATAGAAAAGATAATTGCGCGATTCATAAATCGAAATTATAAGTAAAGATGTTGTGTATTCATAGCAAAGGGAAGGCCGAAAAACACACGGAAAGAAAGAATTTGGTAACAAAACCTAACGTCAATAGAGAAGTCAAAATTTCTATTAGGGGGGGGGGGGGGGGGGCAAAAGATTGAGAAATAAGATACTTTTTTTTTTTTTTTTAAATTTTTTTTTTTTATTTATTTTTTTTAATTTTTTTAAATATAATTCACCTTCCCATCCCGTTGATCCCCCCCCCCCCGAAAACCCGACCCCCCCCCCCCCCCATTTTGGGTTTTTAGTATTCAAAATACCTCGATTCGGATTTTAACTGAGTCATGGATATATTCAACAAGACAGTATGTTTTTTGTTGGTGGGCCCAAAACCCCTATGGCCCCGGGGAATCGAACCCAGGATCTCCAGTCTTTCAGAGACATCGCTGTGCTGTCCATTGCACCAGGCCACCGGACCCTCGACCTACACCAACAAAAACTCACTTCCCCTTAAATGCAAGTTAACCGTGCATTTAACTAATATAATTCCGGTGGCCTGGTGCAATGGACAGCACACCAATGACCCAGAGAGGCTGGAGATCCTGGGTTCGATTCCCAGAGGTTGGTCTCACTAACAAAAATACACACTGTCTTGTTAAATGTATTTTTTTGTTTGTGAGGCTTTAGAAGAATCTGACGTAGGACAATTAAGCAGCAAAGTGATTTATTAATAACTAGATATAAAAACACTGTCCATTATACCTATAAGTGAGTTTTGCTTTAAATTTTATAATTTTTTATGAAAACATTTGTGGTTCCAAAGTAGAAGTAAATTCCAATATAGATTATTATCTTCTTTTATAAAAACAATAATATAATCACATAAATGCCTGAGCCTTTTCCGAATTCTGAGATCTTTAGATTCTATCCATATTTATTTAAACTAACTGGTAGCCAATACAATTTAAAAAAAAATTTCTCGATTTATTTGGGAAACGTACCTCTGTCCTTTCGAAAATTAAGCCAATATTTCTACCTGTTTGCTATGGGGCTGAGCAAGTATCTTTGAATGTATTTCAAAAACATACATAATTTAAATTTAATTTAATTTTTTCTACTCTTAAATTCGATCGCCTTAGTAGAAATTTTGTGAACATCTTAATTGTAAAAATTGTTTGTTTAAATTAAGATTTATATAATTTAAATGATAAATAAATTATATACAAAATTGCTTCATATTATAAATCTCTTCTCAATAATATAGACAATAATATAGAGAAAAAATTATTAAATAAAATATAAATAAAATTGCATTGAATAGAATCAACTTTGAACTCGATATAATAGTCCAATTTTTCTATTTTGCAAAAGAAATAAATGATCTCATCGTAGATATACATTCATTCTTGTTTTAAGGGATATAAACTTGTCCTTTATATAGTTAGGTTTTTGATTTATTCAACAACTTCATATTCACCAAACCAATATATAAATATATAGATTATATCGAATGATTATTTAATTTTTTTAACTCTATTGAGCCAACGATTTTGCCTAAGACAATACTATCTATATTACATAATAAGGAAAAAAGAGTTAAAAAAATTAATTACAATAATTTTTATTAAAAAAAAATTCACATAAAGAGAATGTGAATTAAAATTTTTGAAACATTTTTTTTTTTTGGGGCGGAGAGAAAAAAGGGGGTTTTTAGAAAAATGTTAAAAATTTATTTTACCTGGATAGAAATCGTTCGATTTCGACATTTTAACCCGAGCTCCCGCATCTTTTTGCAATTGAGCGATCGTTTCGCCTCCTTTTCCTATAATTGCCCCCGTGGCAACACTTGGGACCAGAATTTTGAAATGGAAAGTGCCATCGCCCCCTAAAAAAAAAATTCAATAATCAATGAATATCATTATCACAAGTCTTAGACATGAAAAATTAAAAAAAGAAAAAAAAAACGGCGATATTGGAGATAAAAATAAATTTTTATGAAAGTTACTAATTTATGATTTAATTCAGGTCATGATTTGACCTTGAACTATAAAAACTTGTTAGTGATTAATTAGATAATTACGATATATAAATTAATAAATATTTAACAAATTTTATTAAAATTTAATAAAAATCACTGTATTAAAAATAAATAATTGAAAAATAAAAAATAGGTTAAATAAAATTTGACAAGTCATAGTCATCATAGTGACGTAAAGCAAAAAAAAAGAAGGCAAAATAAACAAAATGATGTGGAAATGAATTAAAATTTTAAAAATAATAAAATAAGTAATTAGTGTATTATGTCATTTAAATAAATTAATGATTAATTTGCAAGTCACGGAAAAAAAAATCATTCACATGACATAAAATATCAAACGTAAATTTAGATGATTGTATATAAAATTTATAAAAATTAATAAATCGATAAATAATAATGTGAGAATTCATACTTTGGATCATTTAGTATCGATACTAGATGTAAAATATGTTTTATATAAATGCCAGCTCAGACGGATGATGTCTAAAGACGAATGCAGCAGGGAGAGACTAACTTATGTTTAATTGTTTTTTAATATAGTGGATGTTTTTATGGATAACAATTAGCCACTTACCTGCACCGTAATGAGATCTTTTAGTCGTACCATTTTCAACCTCTCCATCCAAGGGCCGTTTGCGAGAATCAGGTATTTCAGAGGATGGACACGTATCCATGCCCGAATCAGCCGCCATATTGAAGTGTGCTGCATTCCTTCCCCATATGACGACAGACATGATGCCCCCCGGTGAGTGGTTGAGTGGTCGCCCTTAACACACGAGGGTTCACCGTTTATGTGGTTTGACTTTTTTTTTGGTGGTGTCGCTAGTGTGTTTTGGTTAGTCACGGTCGCCAATGTCGCCGTCTCTCGCCGACGTCGGCTGTCTAATCCCCGTCAAGGTGGTGGCCACCGTGGCCTCGATGCCACGGTGGCCTCCTCTCCACCACCAGTTTATAACTACCACGTGCATTACTCGATTGCACCAGGCCTTGACTTCATTTCTACCTTACTATCTTATTGATTTCATTTTTTTTTTTTTGTTTTTTTTCGGAACCTAATTACAAAAAAAAAAAAAAATATGACATCATATTTATTTAAATAAATATATATTATTAATAGAATCTTAGGTGATTTTTTTTATTTTTTTTTTAATGTCCATTTGGCAAAGAAGGTGCAGTGTCAGTGACAGGGTACCGCATTTTGGCGCATTTAGTTCTTGCGCATTGGAGAAACACGTGGCTTGGAGTGTGATGGTGGGGGAAAAGTAGGGGAATTGAAGGGAGGGACGACACCTGAGCGTCACGCTTCATACATTATTCAGTCCTTCTTCCATTCACATTTACAACTTTTTTTTTGTTTTTAAATAATTTATATCAGGAAAAATCCATCTTTAAAATTATTTATTTTAAGTTTAATAATTAAAAGTTGGTATTATGTAATTAATTAAAATGCCGCTTTATTTGAAAAATATAAATAGAAGAAAGCAAAATATATTGTGGTATAAAAAAAAATTTAATTATTTTTAATGCATTTGAGAGAGGAATATCGCATACGCGCCTAAGAGCCTGAAAAAATTAATTTAATAAAAATTATATAAAGCCATATTACATAAGAATCCAAGAGGCAGGCTCCATTGAAGGGCGCGGTGAATTGACGAAGGCGACGGTCAGTGAGCAATGGTAATTATATATGAATATTAAAAATTAACTTTTAGAAAAATTAAAAAAAAATATATTAATAATTATGAATTCAAATGGTTAATTGTATTCAATGGCTCTGACTAAATGGTAAGGGAAAAAAGAATAATTATAAAAATGATCTATGAATAATTAAATAATCTACTATTTAATATTAATAGGCAAAGAATATTTAATAGCAACAATATAGATAGACTTCGGGCCTTGGTGTGGTGATTAGCGTGCTGGCCATTTGTACAAAAGGTCGCGGGTTCGCATCCCGTCCCAGGCGACAAAATTTATTTCAAATGAATTGGATACCAATCAATTGAAATAAATAGGGATGAGGTCTGAATACGATGCTGAAAAAGACTTTAAACAAATTTAAAAAAAAAAACTATATAGATAGAGATTTGATGGTTTTTAAACAACGCCCTAGCCCTCGGGGCTTGGTGTAGAGGTTAGCGTGCTAACCTCGTATACCAAACGTCGCGGGTTCGGACCCCAGGCAGTCCGATGATTTTATTTAAGCCAATTGGATACCAAATGGCTTAAATAAGAATGCCTGGACCCTAAATAATATATATTCATAACGGTTATCGTAAATGTCTTATATGGCCTGAGTTGCCGAAAAGACAGTGTGAATGTGTGTGTGAGTGTGAATGAGAAAAAAGTGTGAATGTTTAAAAAAAAAAAAAAAAAAAACAACGCCCTATAGAGTGTAAAGCACCAGTCAGGAGCGAGGCCGGGGGTGAAAAGATATCCCCTCCAGCAATCTGTCTCATGCGACAAAAATTTATTTCTATTGGATTGGCTACAAATTTAAATTTTTAGAATCCAGACGCTTAACCTGCTACCACTTTATCATGAGATTATAAAAGCCGGGGGGGGGGGGGGGCTTTTATAATCTCATCTCATCCCTCAACTCTCTCCTCTTGGCATTTGGCATGGATGTAACTAAAGAATTTGGCTGGGGGGGGGGGGCATGAGACCAGCTATCCTCTGGGGGGAGCCTGGAAAGCCCCATATTTTCTCAATTTTTCTTGGGGCAGGGAGCTTTCTGGGAGGGGGGGAGGAGCACGAGACTTCCTCCCGGCACCCCCCTAGTTACGCCCTTGCCTCTTGAACTTATAGGTTTTTATTATTGTAGGTTTTCCAAACGAAAATATTAACCAGAAAAAATTAACCAATTTGTGACTATGTTTACGAATTACTAAGCTACTAGGAGCTTTGTTTGAAATAGTTTGTGTGGTTTACAAACAACACCCTATAGACTGATCAGCACCAGTGGCGTAATTTCAAATTTTTCTAGAAGATGGAAGGGGAGGGCGCAAAATTTTTTTTCTTTAAGTTCTCTTACAAATAGATATCTCAAATTTTGCCAAAAGGTATTAAATTTTTTACAGTTTATATACACGTAAATATATTTAGAATAATATAAAATTTTCCCTTGCCTCCTCAGAGCAAGTGCCTCTCCCTTCCACCAAATGACGCCTCTGAACAGCAACAGTCCTTATATTAAGATAAAAATGTATTGAAAGATGAGTTTGTATTTGATTGGGCCGACAACCTAGAATTAATGTAGTCCGTCCTCGGCGAAACCGAATAGTCCGAATCTAGAGGATGCAAATGTGTCAAAAAATACGCTCATCTCGCAAAATATTTTCATATTGATTGCAAATTCAAAAATTTGCAAATTTTTCCACCATACACATTCCATTTTTAATACATGTAAGTGAAGGTGCTTAAAATATATTTATCGACAAATTTTACTCCAATAATTAACGATTATTTTAATGTGAACCAGTATTATGTATTAAAATCTCATGCACTTGGTAGATATATTCTTGGTTTAATAAAAGGATGACATTTATAATTTATATATATATATATATTTCTTTATTTCAGAGCGTATAGGGCTAACAAGTTTGCGCAAAAATCCCTTGTTTCGGCGAAATAACGCCTTCATCAGAGCCACATTAACTCTTCACAGAGTATGTAAAATTTAAACGGAGCCTGCATGATCTTGGTTATCACAATTAAACTGAATAATGAATGAGATTTTATAAAATAATTTTCTTTAAAATCATAAAAAGAATATGGAATTATTTAAGGATAAAGAAAATTATTTTATAAAATCTCAGTTTAATTGTGATAACCAAGATCGTGTAGGCTCCGTTTAAATTTTACATACTTAGTGAAGAGTTAATGTGGCTCTGATGAAGGCGTTATTTCGCCGAAACAAGTGATTTTTGCGCAAACTTGTTAGCCCTATACGCTCTGAAATAAAGAAAAATATATATATATAAATTATAATTGTCATCCTTTTATTAAACCAAGAATATATCTATCAAGTGCATGAGATTTTAATCCAATAATTAAGAAATACAACCAATGGGAAAGTGGATCTTAGAGTTTGATTCAAAAATCAATATTCTTTACAATATATATTTTAAATTTGTAAGAAAAGGACAGTCACTTCATGAGACTATTATTTATATCATCTCGAGCAGGCTAAGCAGACTCCTCAGGAATATTGAGAGGCTCTCTACTATCAAGGTAGAGAAAGGAAAGGGAGAAACTAGTGAGATGGTGTCCTCTACCGTGGAAGAATTAAAACAGGCAAGTCATGGAGAAGCGTAGATGTGGTTGGAGTTTTATAACTTTCACAATTATATTATAGAAAGGACAGGCATAATAATAGATTTGTTAATTATTTTTTATATAATAAATAAAATGTGCAATATTCAATACATTATTAATTAGAGAGATATAAAATATATTCCAAGGTAGTTTATAGCTGTGTGTTTAATTATAATGATAATAAGTAATGAAGAGAAAATGCAGCTATGGTTTTTTCTTCATTACCTATTACCATTATAATATAATATATTCAAACTTTTAGGCTGCATTAAAGTAAAAATATAAATGAAAAGAAAGACATATTCAACATATAGAAAGACAATTAACACTTAAATTAAACATTTGCTGAAATTATGAGAACGTCGAACGGTGACAGTTGTAAAGGTCCAGCGCCGTCAATACTGAAATGTTAAAATATATATTAATTATTTTGTAAAATAGCTATTTTTTAACATTATAATATACAGTAGGCTTACATATATATTAATAAACATAGAAAAATATTTATATTTTGTTACCAGATCATCTTTCGTTTTTTGTTTAAAAGTTTATTTTCTAGCTTCAGGGATGTGCCTAAGTTAAATATAAAATTTCAGTCTCATAGCTCAATTTCTTCATGCTTAAAATTGAACACAGACAGACCATGTCGCGAAAACCACTTTTTTGGTTCAGGGGACTTCAAAACGTGTATATCCATCAAAATCTCGACAACGAATTTTCGAAATAGCTCTTTTCGTTGAGATATTTTAATCATCGAATTTTTTTGACAAGATTGCAATACTTTCTCTATATTTTTTTTTTTTTTTTTTTTTTTGCAATGGGTGCATAAGGTCCGAATATATTAACATAATGTAGCTTAAAAATAAATGTACAGTGGGCATATTAAGAGAAAGCCCAAGCAAGAGTTTACTCATATAATTATTTCATTGTTTATTACTTTCTCGTACCTCTATATATATGTTAATATATAGAGAGAGAAAGTATTGGATTCATGTCAAAAATTCGATGTCGAGATTTTGATGGATCTTCACGTTTTGAGGTCCCCTGAATCCAAAAAGTGGTTTTCGCGACATGGTCTGTCTGTGTGTGTGTCTGTGTGTGTCTGTCTGTGTGTGTCTGTGAACAAAATATCTCAAGAACGAAAAGAGCTAGGAAGTTGAAATTTTATATTTAAGTTAGGCACCCCCATGGGACGTGACACGAAGCTTTTGAACAAAATCGACCAAAGAGTACTAGTACTTTACTGATTCACTTTTTCAGTTTTTTTCGATTTTCTCTAAATTTGCTCCAACGATTTTTTTTTAAATTCAAAAATCAATTATTTTTTAGATTCTCTATAAAATGTATATTCTCATTTTGTGATTGAAATCTTCTGAAGACCACTTTACTCTTGTACTCCATAGAAAAGATAGGAGAAATGGTTGCCATGGTATCAAAATATAAATATTTTCCCATACTTATAAATTTTACATCTTGAATTCAATTGTACCCTACTGTCGGAAACTAAATACATGTCGACACAAAAAATCTGGTGTGACAAGCACAGTACACAACTTTCGATTACCGAAGGTAAGAGAAAGTTGTGTGCTGTGCGCCAGTCACACCAGATTTTTTTTTAAATACGTATGAAAAACTTTTATTGGAATTCTACTTTTAATTGAGTAAAATCTTGGTGATTCAATTAATAGTCCAGTTGTTTAAATTAAATTAAATTATCGTCTAATTATAGATAAATAAATAACACAAGGTTAAGTTTCAAGAGAATTTTATTTTATTTTATGAGCATTTCGACGCTAATCATCTTCAGGGCTATAACACAAACTCTATCTTAGCTCTGAAGATAACGTATTAACGTTGAAATGCGCATAAGCTAAAATATAATCCTTTTGAAAATTAACCTTGTGTTATTTATTTATTCTATAATTAGACGATAATTTAATTAAACTAATTTTTCATTTTTATTACGTACCCAACTTCAAGGGTTGATTCAACACCACTGAGAACAATTTTAATAGTGCCCTCCAGATTATAAACTGCGCTAAGATTTATCCAAGAAGGTTCCTTATCAAAGTTAATAGCAACGGCATATCCTACATTGTCAATTAATCTAAAAAAAAGAATTATATTATTATTTAAGATATTCGTACATAATTAGTTATTAAATATTACAATATAATCCAGAGAGAAGTTGCTGTTGATGTTATAAGTTAGGAAAGAGCACAAGTAGGCCTACACAAGGACAGCAAAGAAAACAAAGCCTTTGGATGCAAATTGCCAAAGGAGAGAAAATTTATTCGTCCATCTTCAGTTCTTATAGGCATCATAGGCGCCGGAACTGGGGGGGGGGGGGGGCAAGGGGGAAAATTTCTTTTTTTTTTTTTTAAAAAATTATTTTTGCTTTTGAAAAATAAAATCTTCTAAATTAAAAAAAATTAAAAGAGTAAGAAATTCATTTTTTTCCAAATTTTTTTCAAAAATTTTTGATAAAATCACTACCAAATTTTTTAAAATTTTAATTTTATTAAAATTGTGATTTTATTTTAAAATTTTTAAAGTTTTATAGTAGATTTGTTTTTGTATTATACTATTTGAACATATTAAATTATTTTAATTTTCTAAAAAAATTTTTTTGCCCCCCCCCCCCTGATTCAAATTCGTTTCGGCGCCCCTGATAGACATATATCTAATTTAGGCACAAAGTTTTCATGTTCTCTTGTCCCATGTATATTTTATAAAATGGCCTTTAAGATTTTCACACTCACCCTTTTATAAAATTTACATGAGCACCGGCTTTTATGCACCAAAAACAATGACAACTTTGTGCCTAAATTAGATATAAGCCAATCAATGACTGAAGATGGACTAATAAATTTTGTCTGAAACGTCTCATTCGGGATTTGGCATCTTTGTAGTTCTTGTACTAGTTCTTTCCTAACTTAAATATATTACAATATATCATAATAATTAAGGTGCGCGTCACGAGGTGCTAATATTTTAATCGGTGACCTACCTGGAGAAGGTAAGTATATTTCCTAGAACATCGATTTTAAATTCCCCCTCCTGAATTGCCTGATGTTGTCTTAATCCAGCCAATATTTGGTAATTTTTCAAATGACTCTTTTCAGCATCCGATTCAACTTGAACATTTATTGTTTCATATGTTTCAGCAACTGGTAACCATGTTTTTCCAGTAGTGGTGGAAAAGCCTAAAAAATAAAAATTTTTTACATCATTCATTAGAAAAAAAATTCTAGGGTTCACAAAGCGCAATCTAGGAAGAGGTGATTAAGGGGGTTCAGGAGCGACGTCTAAACGTACATTAAAAAAAACTAGACTATTATAAGGAATTTTTCAATGCGGATTTTTTTTAAATGAATTAAATTCATAAGAGATTATTGGGACATCGAACTATAATATTTTTAATGACTTATTAAAAAATTATCGTAATTAATTGTTTTGTTATCAAGCAAATACAAAAAAACAATCAGTCCCAATAATCTTTAATTTTTTTTAAATTTAAAAATGAATTTATTGTTATTATTAATCACATATTAATTAAGAAATTTTTAAAATAAGCTTAGATGATTTATTTAAAAACCAACTGTCAAATTAGTTCAGCATTCTTGCAATAGATGGCAGGCTAGTCTAACAGACGATATAGTATTAGCCTATATTTATCTATTTTTATGCTTTTATAAAAGATACATAATATATAATAACATTTATAAAGTATTTATTGTTAAAAGATCAATGAAAATCAACCAAATGCATTAAATATCATTAGCTACCATTCTGACATCTCTTGGCAAATTGCTGATTGAATTACTTGATTTTTGGGCATACTTTTTATGACACATTACGCCATCTTATCGGGAAAAACATGCGTAACGACTTCGCTCCCGAGCCCCCTTAATACTAAAAACTTTGGAATTATTCAATAAGATTATAATAATAATAATAAATAAAAATCTGGAGTTGCTGGCGCACACCACACAACTTTCTCTTACCTTTCGGTAAGAGAAAGTTGAGCACCGTGCTGGCCACATAAGATTTTTTGTGTCGAGAAATATTTAGTTTCCCATAGCACCTTAGTTTCACACTTGACCACGCGATACATAGAGCATCATAAGCATCAAAAAAATAGTTGATTTATGAATTTTAAACAAAATTCTTGGAGCCAATTTTGAGAAAATCGAAAAAAAACTGAAAAAGTACATCAGTAAACTGAAACTCAAACGAGTTGCACGAAAAATTTCACTGATATACTTTTTAAAGAGCATCAAAAAAAATAGTTGATTTATGAATTTTAAAAAAATTTTTGAGAAAAAAAACTGAAAAAGTAGATCTGTAAAGTACTAGTACTTTTAGGCCGATTTTGTTTAAAAGCTTATTTTCACGAGTTCAGGGGAAGCCTTACTTGAATTTAATCTCATAGCTCATTACTTTGGTTAAAAATGTCTACCCAGTCACACACACATAGACCAATTTGCGGGACCCACTTTTTTCGACTCAGGGGTCCTCAAAACATCGAAATCTCGACATCGAATTTTTGACATGATCATCGCAATACTTTCCCTCTAAATATATTTTATATATAGGGTAAAGTTGAAAAATATTCACCGGCATTTGCAGTCGTATCCCATTGAAAAGGTGTCCTGGCCGGATCCCGACTCCTTTGTTCATATGTTGCCTGATCTCCATTACACGCTTGAGGATCTTGTGTATCTTCCCATGATACATATCCATCCTCCATTCCTAATTCCTCTCCATTGTAAGTAACAGCAGTTCCAGGAAGGAGTAAAATCAAAGTATTCCAAGCATCCACTAAATGAGTGTTAGCCAATCGAGACGCAACTCGATGCTGGTCATGGTTTCCGATCACCCAGTTGGACCATCGATAAATATTCATATATCTAAGCCAACCTTCAACAAGGTTTCTCACGTGATTTGCATTTATATTGTCAGATTGGAGGTGGCTAATGATTTCAAAATTGAAGGAGAAATGCGCTCCAGGTTCAGTTTTTGAACCGTAATATCCAATAACCTGATCGAGAGTGCCGTAGGCTTCGGTCATCATCACTCTGCAAAAACAATTTACATGATCGATTAATAAACGTCTCAATTTCTTGTTAAATAAATAAAGGCTTTATTTTTTGGTTTTAGCAGAAAAGACACTATTATTTTTGATAATTGTTTTTTATTTCTTTTGATGGAAATGCATGAACATGTTGTTTGTTAATGGGCAAACATTTCTATTTTTTCTTTTGTTTTATTTGTTGTTATTGTGTTTGTTGGACCTAGCCACCGAGGACTGGTGCCTGTAAGCATGTCGTAAAAAATTTATTTATTTATTATTAATAACATATAGTTCTGTTGATGTCCTAATTGGCCAATGCCAAAAATTGAAAATTCAATATAATTAAAGATGTCTAATGAAAATTCCCGTTAAATCACCATGTCTCACAAGGGGACTCCACGGGTGGTGTGTCTCCGATTTTTTTTTTTAACTCATAGGATTTGAAGATTAGTATCTACATTGGCGTAGCCAGAAATTTTTTATGGGAGGGTTCAAGAAAATTTTTTCAAACATTTGAGAAAATTTAAGATTATTTTAGGGTATTTATAAATCATTTTGGTTTTTTTTTTTAGCTAGAGTAAATTATTATATTTTACTTTCTCTTACCCTGTATTATAAAGCTTAAATATGGTTTGGGTCCCATGGGGGGTTTGAACCCCCAAACCCCCCCCCCCTCAACGAAAAGCAAAAAGAACATTTAGAAAGATGCATGATAAATGAAGAAAGATAGTGATTTATTTTTATTAAATGTTCGAGTTTGAGATTTACTTAAAAAAATTAATATTATCCTTGAATATCATGAAATAGATAAAATAATAACAGTGAACTGGGTATCTGATATCAGATCTGTACCTAAAATTATATAATTGTTATGTTTATTAAACCATGTCATATTATAGTTTATGTTAGTGAAATATTAAAATAATTAATCATGTTTAAACTGTGATTGATTTCATAGATATCTAATAAAAACAAAAATGATAAGACTCATCAAAATGTGATTATAAATTTAAAGATGATAATTTTTTTGACAATATATAATAAAAATTGACGTAAATATTTTAAATGAGATGAAAATATGATATAGATGGTAATATGACGTCAATTATTCAAGATTACAATTGACAAAAATTTTTTGATATGCGTATTATAAAAAATTATCTCAACAAAATGTTGCAATTTTTTTTTTCAGAATGCACTATATTTTGTCGTTTTGTTGAAACAATTTAACAGTAAAATTTTTTACTTACTTATCACCAAATTCATCTAGAACCTTTCTGAATTCTTTGATTATAGTATAAGTCCCTGGTTGATGTTGAGTCAAATCATGAATAAGATTTGTTGGATCACTTTCGTCATAAGGCTTTTCATCCGCAAAGCTAGGATCTTCGATCAAATGGGGGACAGCATCCATTCGATAGCCATCCACACCAACTTCATTGATCCAAAAACGTAAAACATCCTTAAAACAAAAAAATAAAGAAGGATTTTTTAGATATATAATACACATTAAGTAAAACATTAAATTATCTTTTACCTTCATTTCATTCAAAAGGGCAGGATTCGTGTAGTTAAGGTCAGGTTGTGCAATGGCGAACTGATGGAGATAGCAAAGATTTTCATCATCCACGCGTTTTCCACATTCCCAAGCAGAACCACCGAACACACTTTGCTAAATTAAATAAACATTCTAATTCATTAATAAATTCCTTTTTATCATTCGTCATATCGCTTGATGAGAAACATAGTGGCGAAAGTCCGAAAATTCAATTGTTTTGAGTTAAGCCTAGAAAACGTAGTTAAAACGTTTTCTCTTTTGAGTGCCAAAGTCCCCCCCCCCCCCCCCCCCTGGCGAAAATATATTTCCATTCTTTGCTATGATTCTCAGCAGGAGTTATGTAGATATAAGTTGGGCCAATAATTGCCTATGGGATTTATCATAGTCAAGAGCCACTAGGGGTGGATCCAAATTTAATTTTGATATAAAACATGAAAAAATTTTCAGAAAATTCGGAGAGACCAATTTTATTTTTTTTGTCAAATTTTACACAAATTCCCCTACTAATTTAACCCTTTAAAAAAAAAAACAAATATTTAAAATTTTGCCCCTCTCCTCTAGAATATGCTTTTAAGAGACACAGACCAAAGATGTAGAGCAACAAACTCTATTTTCACAATTTTTTTTTTTTTTTTTAACACCCACTTTTTTCCCATTCACCCCCCCCTACACACAGTCTTTTCGGCAACTTAGGCCATTTAAGACTTTAAACGATACTCGTTATTTGTAAATATATCTATTTGGTATCCAAATGGCTTAAATAAAATCATCGGACTGTCTCCGAACTCTCCACCCTTGATATACAAGGTAGGCGTGATACCAACTACGCCAAGCCCAGGGTTATTTGGTTTTAAAAATATATCTAAAGATGCGAAGAAAGAAAGTGGCTATTGTATTTAAATAATAATAGATGAAAGGAGCAGGCAGCCATGTAAATAGTTTCCAAGAAATGAAACTCTCTGTTTAAGAATCCTAAGCAGAGAGTTTCCTTCATTTCGTGGAGACTAATTACCTGGCTGTCTACTCCTTTCATCTATTATTATTTAAAAATGCTTCAATAAGCGGGAGAACGCTCGTTCGACCTACTCTATATCATTTCCGTCTTCTTTAGAACATTCTGGCTTTTTTGCCAGCAAGCAAAACAACAATAGAAGATTATAACAGACTAGAAGAAGAGGGATTTTATTCGTTTTAGAAGGAAAAAAGAGAATAAAACGATAGCGGAGAGAATAGAACGAGAGTTGGTTCGTGTAAATGGACCTTAAAAAGCTCCCGAAAACAGTTCTAAAAGGAAATTTCTCTCGCTTTAAAATATTACGGAATTGGCTCAACATATAGAATTAGTAAAGATAATAATTTACCCAATTATTTGGTGGGGAGCCGTCTGATTTTTTGGGCTTCCATACGTAATAATCAACATAAGGAGATTGATTATTCAAAGCGTTTTGGAACCATTCGTGTTGGTCGCTTGAATGATTTGGTACAAAATCTAATATCAATTTTAATCCTATAATAAAAAAAAATAATTAATAAATCAAAAATAGAATTAATTGATAATTCTTTTGAATATTTATTAAATTTACCCCTGCTCTCGCATTCTGTTTTGAGTTTTTTGACATCATCAAGAGTACCGAGCATCGGTTCCACATCTCTAAAATCAGAAATGTCATACCCAGAATCCACTTGTGGTGATTTGAATATTGGAGAGAGCCATACGGCTCCCACACCCAAATTTTTTAAATAGTCCAATTTGGAGATGATACCTGGAAAAAATATTTAATTATAATACATTGTATTAAGGAAAGAAAGTTCACATCGATCCCGTTAAAATAATTTAATTACCTTTAATGTCTCCCATTCCATTTGCATCGTCATCTTTAAAAGACTTTGGGTAAATTTGATAAACAATCACTTTTTTCCACCAGTCGGTATCAGGTACGGCAGCTTTAGTTTTAGGAGAACTTTGAACGGCTCCTAAAACAGTACAAAAGACCAGTGCTAAAATCACTCCTGCTCTCATGATTGTTCGGAAACTGAATGTCACTTTTTGCGTCTCGCACTTCTCTTTAATAGCCATCCAAGATAAAAAGAAAAAAAAAGGTAAGTATTTAATTTTTGATTTAAAAATCAGATAATCAATATATTCAGTTTTTTTTTAATATAAATTTTCAATTTGGATTAATTTGATTATCATTATTTATTTTGTTTTTATCAATTAAATTTTTTTTTACCCAATTATTTGTCGTCGATGTCGTCTGACACGTGATTTAGCAATTAAGCAAATCACACCTTGGGAAAAATTCATCACTAAACTAATCGGCGCAATTATTACGTATTTTCAGCCCAATGAGAGAGTTCCTTAACAGACAATAATTAGAAATGCCTGACCCCACAATAGATATATTCTCTACAACGGTTATCGTCAAAGTCTTATATGGACTAAGTTGCCGAAAAGACTGTATGAATGAGTGTGTGAATGTGAGTGTGAATGAGAAAAAAGTGTGAATGTTTAAAAAAAAAAAAAAAAAACAGACAATAATAAAAGAGTTTTGATGTATATTTTTAATCAAGTAATCAAAAAATCTAAAACTTTATAATTTTATTGTCTCTGAATAATAACAAAATCTGAAGTAAAGGATACAGACCCAACCCGCCCCCAATATTTATGAAGAATCAAGATTTTTTTCAGAGATTATATATTCAGTAATAAAGCCATTAACTACTTGAATACGAACCCATTCAGAAAATAAGGGAGTTAATCCAGGAAAGCAGACAAAAAGATATTCTCTAAAAAATACTAGTTTGTTTTATTTCATTTATGAAGGACGGGATGTTTGTTAAAGTAATGGTTTTCAAAAAGACAGGCGAATTCGGGTCTAATTCAGATGAAGGTGGGGAAGGGTATTCTTTTTCCGGCTCCATTGCCTTTCAGTTATATGTGTACCTGCGAAATCATTATTCCTCCCTTATCACATCACATTTATAACTCAAATATTAATTTACATATTTATATATTTTAATAAATATTTAATAATTTCTATAATAAAAATTCTCCTAAAATTTCAAACCACAACTTTAATAAACAATAATAACCTGAATTTGTCAGGGAGTAGTAAGGAGGATAAAAAACTCGGATTACGAGTATGAAGTTTGAACACAACTCCTCCAAATATACAACATTCCGAATACTCTTAGGGTAGGAAATGGAAAAAATCTCTTTTTGTCTGAATTGGAAAAGATCAAAACAAACATAAATCAATCCACGCCAACCTCAGAAGGCAAAGCTTCGATTATTACCGGACTTTCATGGTCCTGAATGAGTTGTTACGGAACTCCTAAACATTGAACTGGTACAGTCGGGAGTAGTGGGTTGATGACAGACAACGGGGCCCCCCCACAGACCCACACTCGACCTAAACCATTCAACCCCCCGCCTAGCGGAGGACTGTAATATATTGGCCTGATATATTAAGAAAGATAATCCTCAATGAGAGTTTAGTCTAGAGAGCGTAAGTAAATATATTTTTTGACATGAAAGTTACAGAATAAGCGAATAGAGAGATTTGTTGGAAATACTGTAGTTTGTGGTTTTCAAATATCCTATAGATCGATCAGCATCATTTAAGATAAAAATGTTTTGCAAAATGAGTTTGTATTTGTTTGGCCTATTTTGTAGTAAGTGCTCTGCAAAATTGTGATTAAATTGAAATTTTAAAATTGTATATAAGAAAAGGATCTTCACTTTATGAGAAGGTAATCTCGAGAAGGTAAGCAGGCTCTTCAGCGCTGTATAATACTACTTTTAGAGACCCTGTATTTATCAAGAGAGAGATAGGAAAGGGACAAGTAAGTTGGTGCCTGTCCTCTACTATGGAAGTATTCAAAGAGGAAAGTCGTGGGGAAACGTTAATGAGGTTGGGTTTTTTGACTTTCACAAATATATTATAGAAAGGACTCAGGCATAATAATAGATTTGTTAATTAATTTTTATATAATAAATAAAATGTGCAATATTCACTACATTAATTATAGAGATGTATAATATAGACAAACTTTTACGCAGTACTATTAATAATTAAATTATACATTTGCTGAAATTACAAAGACGTCGAACGGTGCCAGTTGAAAAGGCCCACTGCCGTCCACACTGAAATAGTGAAATATATATTAATTATTTTGTAAAATAGCTATTTTCTAACGATATAATATTCAGTAGGCCTACATATAATTGTATAATTAAAAATTTGATAGGAGTGTCATAACAGAACGAATATTATAATAACAACTATTAAGTGGATCGCCATGTAACTATTTCATTGTTCGTACGAACGTATTTAAAAAATAAATATGAGTTAACTCTTGGGTGACCAGGTTTCTAAAAATATATCGCCTGTGAAAGAGCGAAAATTTAATTTTTGAATAAAGTCTACCAAACGTTGTTAAAATGTCTTCTCTTTTGAGTGCCAAAGTGGCGAAAATATATTTCCATTCTTGGCTATTGATTCTGGCTTATTCATTTGTTGCCCGGCTATTTAAATGTATATGTTTATAAAACTTTCAAACGCCTTTTCTCGAATTGTTGAATTTCGAACTTTCGCCACTTAGCATTCTCAGCAAGCGACATGAAAGGCAAATATATACATAGACAATGTCCATTAGAGAGTTTTTAATTAGACTAATTATTTAATATAAACGTTGCCCAATTTAATTTATTTCATCACGAGATAAAAATTTAAGAAATACTATCAGAGATAATTTTTCATTTTTAATACGTACCCAACTTCAATTGATGATTCCACACCACTGAGAACAATTTTAATAGTGCCCTCCAGATTATAAACTGAGCTTAGGTTTATCCAGGCAGGATTACTACCAAAGTTAATGGCAACAGCAAATCCTACATTGTCAATTAATCTAAAAACAAAAGAATTATATTATTATATAAGATATTCGTACATAATTAATTAAATACTACAATATCCGTCAAAATAATTCGTTATGTCAAATTATTTATTCTTGGATGCACTAACAATTGGGTTGTTCGGAAATTTCGTTTCCTCCCAACAAAGGGCTTAATTGTATTTTTTCACAGCTAACTTCACACTTAACCGCATCATTATATATTTTAACAGCTGAGATAGCAAGGCTTTACTCCCTGTAAAAGTTCGATTGATTCTACGCAGTAGTTTTTTGTTGATGCCCTTTCAAATATAGAAAGTATTTTTTTATAAGCTGGCCAAACGGACTATTGTCCAAGCCACATAAATATAAAAGAATTTTTCTTGAAAGTATTTTTACCATTTCTATAGTAAAAAAAAGTAAAATATGCCGAAAATGTTGCCTTTTTTACTTTCCATATTTGAAAGGACACCAACAAAAAACTACTGCGTAGAATCAACTACTTTTTCACAAGAAAGCCTTCCCTTTAAAATATTATCGTAAGTGTGAAGTTAGCTGTGAACAAATACAATTAAGTCCTTTGTTGGGAAAAAACGAAATTCAACAACCAAATATAGTTTTTCATTTCATTAATTTTACAACAAGCACATTAACTAATTCAAAAATATACATTCAAATACACTACAAAATAGATTATAAATTTAGAAAAAAAGTTGTAAAATATTTTAATCGGTGACCTACCTGGAGAAGGTAAGTATATTTCCTAGAACATCGATTTTAAATTCCCCCTCCTGAATTGCCTGATGTTGTCTTAATCCAGCCAATATTTGGTAATTTTTCAAATGACTCCTTTCAGCATCCGATTCAACTTGAACATTTATTGTTTTATATGTATCAGCGACTGGTAACCATGTTTTCCCGGTAGTGGTGGAAAAGCCTAAAAAATAAAAGATTTTTACATCATTCATTAGAAAAAAAATTATCCGTTTTAGGCTGGGCGCACAAGGTCGATTTTCAATCGACTTAACTATTTAGTTGGATTGGTTTAAAATCTTGATGCATAATCAATTTATATCCAACTCAACTATTTATCGATATCGATTCAACTTTTGAATTTCTTTCTTTGATATTTGGACATTCACCGCTAAACATGTTAGGTTGTTCGGCATTAAGCACTTTAATAGATTAAGCTAATTTTTTAATATGTTATTAATCACTATCACATACGTTTAAAATAAAATTTTGAAGCAGATCTGACGCAGGGTTATCGTGTAATTAATTATTAAAAAATTGATATTTAACATGTAGTCTATGGGGAATATTGACGAAACCACACATATCGAATTATATAGCCACCTCTGCAATTGATACAAAAACAAAAAACTTACACTTTTATCAATTGGCTTCCGAGGAATACGTTAAACATAAAATCAAAAGTTTCTGCCCAACGCTTTTAAAGATATTTTAACAAGAAAGTTAAAAAATTCGCCAAAATGAAAGTCGCCAATAATTAAAAATAAGGAAGTCATTTGATTCGATTTACAAATCAATTGAATTAAATAAGGATGGGGTCTAAATGGCCTTATTTGCAGAAAAAGTCCTTAAAAAAAATACTCTATTTTATTTATGATTTTTAAAAATGGAAATTTGGCAATTTATAATTTTTTTTTTTTTTTTATTGACCAACTAAACTGTCGATCGTCTGCGCGCTTCAATAGCAGCTGGATTTACGAGTTGGTCGATTTTTTTTTGTCAAAAGTGACATATCGATCGCATTTGATTAAAAAATTCTGTCGTTCTGTCGTTTGCGAACCTTCATTGAACTTATTGCATTTATGTCCATCGACTAAACTATCGTTCGCCTCGACTAGAAATCGACCGTGTGCGTCTAGCTTTAGTTAACAAAGCGGGGAAGAGGTGATTTACCAAATAAATTACTAGACCCTGAGGAATTATTCAACAATAAGATAATAATAATATGTGAGGAGGCACTCACTCTTGTGCGTGCCTGAATGGAAAGAGATTACTTTTGTGAGGAGAATATTTAAGAATAGAAAGGGAGAAATATGTATAAGAGAAGTTATTTGGTTTTGGAGGATGGAAGTAATTCTAAATTCAGTAAGATTTCTAATGTCAAAATAAATAAAAAAAATATTCACCGGCATTTGCACTCGTATCCCATTGAAAAGGTGTTCTGGCCGGATCCCGACTCCTTTGTTCATATGTGTGCCGGATCTCCATTACACGCTTGAGGATCTTGTGTATCTTCCCATGATACATATCCATCCTCCATTCCTAATTCCTCTCCATTGTAAGTAACAGCAGTTCCAGGAAGGAGTAAAATCAAAGTATTCCAAGCATCCACTAAATGAGTGTTAGCCAATCGAGACGCAACTCGATGCTGGTCATGGTTTCCGATCACCCAGTTCGACCATCGATAAATATTCATATAGCTAAGCCAGCTTTCAACAAGGTTTCTTACATTATTTGCATTTAGATTGTCAGGAAAGAGGTTGCTAATGAGTTCAAAATTGAAGGAGAAATGCGCTCCAGGTTCTTCTTTAGAACCGTAATATGCAACAATCTGATCGAGAGTGCCGTAGGCTTCGGTCATCATCACTCTGCAAAAAAAATATACATGATTTTATTATTTAAAAAATCTGGTGTGACTGGTCACATTTATTTGGGATCTGCTTTGTTGCGTCTATCCCTGCGTTTTCCCAATCTAAAATACTCTCACCGGCAAAAAAAAACCGCAACAATTTGTTTCTTCTTATTAAAATTGATGCAATTAAATAAAACAAAGGCAAAAATGTCGATATTCAATTTGTGGGACAAAATAAGATTAAATAGACCTCGAAGAGTCGCAGTTACTCCATCAAATCACTGTTTGTTCGGTGAGTGTGTAATTAAATGAATTTTCATAAATGATAGGTTGGAGATTGACAGTAAGAGACCAACATTGTCGGAACTATAAGGAGGAATCCCCAAATTATAAGAACCATTCTTAAAAATTTAAGCTGGACTTGCTCAATGGCTTTTTTTAACCAAGCAAATAGAAGCCGAAAAATGAATTTGAAAAATCAGAAATACTACATCAGTAAAGTGTACTTCAAACAATTGTCACGAAAAATTTTACTAAAATACTTTCTAAAAAATAGTTGATTTATGAATTTTAATCAAATATGGTTACAACGAATTAAGATAATTATTTTTTTATTAGATGCTCGAGATTGTGAGATTGTGATTGACAAAAATTTTTATTTTCCTTATACTGTAGTATCAGGTAAACTGGATATCTGTTATAATTTTTGATTAAATGTACAGTACAGTTGTAATTATCTCATAAAATTAACTTTTTTTGGACCATCAGAGCTATTTTAAATGGAAGTAAAATAATAAGATAAAAGATCTAAAATTCTTTAAAAGTAAAATTTGTTATAATTACTAATCCATATCATTATATTTTAGGTCAGTGAAATAATCATTTTTAAATTTTGATTGATTTCAAGGATAACTAAGTAAAATAAAAACGATAAGATAGATTCTTATCAAAATTTGATTTGTGATTATAAATTTTAAGATTATTGTTTGAGAAAAAAAAAATTACTTGAAATTTTAAATGAGATAAAAATACGGTTCAGATCGTCACTATTATTCTACATTTCAATTAGCAAAAATCTGGGCTACCCAATATATTTTATTTTTAATAAATAAATGAAATTAATTTAAATAGTAAATTAATCATAAAGGCTAAACAAAAAAACAGTATACTCGTTCCCCTTTTCTCTTGCACAATAAAAAGTTTAAATTTTCAGATTGTACTATATTTTGTCAGTATGTTGAAACAACCACAATAACTTTTTCAACGATAAGAAAATTAAGTAAAATCTTTTACTTACTTATCACCAAATTCATCAAGAACGCTTCTGAATTGTTTGATTATATCATAAGTCCCTGGTTGATGTTGAGTCAAATCATGAATAAGATTTGTTGGATCACTTTCGTCATAAGGCTTTTCATCAGCAAAGCTAGAATCTTCGATCAAAAAGGGAACAGCATCCATTCGATAACCATCCACACCAACTTCATTGATCCAAAAACGTAAAATGTCCTTAAAACAAAAACAAAGAGGGAATTTTATAGGCCTTTAATATATACTGTACATTGCATTTATTTGCTAGAAGGAATAATTAATTAATTAATTAATGGGCGAAAAAATTCGGGAATGACTTCTCCAAAACTTTCTCGTATATTCTAAAAAAACATTTTTGGAATTATGTCTGTGTATGTGAACATTATTGCTTAAAAATCTACAGGGGTTTAAACTTTCAAATTAGAATTTACCGCAGCGCGGTAAAATAAAATGATAGGAAAAAAATAAATGGTGAAATCTTTAGCTGAAAACTCACTCTTTCTAACTGTATATTCCATATAATTATACCTCTTAAGACAGAGGAGTTATTCAAGTCAAACAATAAAACTCTGGTAGTTTTATTGTTTTGGAGACGCTCTTTCCTGGCTGCTACCTCCTGCCGTGCTTTTAAAATAATAACGTTTTTTTTTTTTAATTTTAAAATTTTTAATTTTTTCAAAAACCCGAACAGACTCAAAAACGCAACAGCCAGACGAGAAATTTTATATCCTTTTCACCAAATGACTCTGTTCAACTTTTGGAAATCCACCAAAGAGTACTTACTTTAGCTACAGTTTTCAAAAATTTTGAAATTTTCAATATTTTCGTCATATTTTGATAAAGTACTTTATTTTAAAAAGTTGAAGAGATGAAGTGGCTGTTATATTTGACAATAAGAGGATAAAGGAGCAAGCAGCCAGGTAGTTAGTCTCCGCGAAATGAAACTCTCTGTTGAGGAAACAGTTTCGGTTTTAATGAAATATAACCATCATCAGTCCATTTATCGAGAGTGTGAGCTCAAATGATGAAGCATTGAGTCATATACAACTCCGCAATATGACTCAATGAGCTCACACTCTCGAAAAATGGACTGATGATGGTTATATTTCATTAAAACCGAAACTGTTTCCTCAAAAGAGAGTTTCATTTCGTGGAGACTAACTACCTGGCTGCTTGCTCCTTTATCCTCTTATTGTTATTTTAAAAAGTTTTTATTCTTAAACATTTTTTTCCAAAACTTGATACACCCAAAACACATTTCCCATTTCAACAAAATTCAGCCCTCGGGCAATAGTGTAGTTGGTAGAGTGCTGGCCTTCTATACCAAGGGTTGCGGATTAAGCAATCGTGTTCGCATACACATTCAGACAGACACACACAGACAGAGACATAATCCTAAAACTGTTTTTTAGGATTCAGGTCTAAAACTTGGAGAATCATCCTAATCTCGAAGACGAATTTTTTACGATTACATTACTTAAAAACTATACGAGAAAGTAAAAAGTGGACAGGATGGAAATCATCAATCGAGAACGGGAACAAAATTAACAAATTTTTATTCCCATATGAACGAAAAGTGTTTAATTTAATTGTTAATTTGGTTCAATAGATTGAAAAACTTATATGATTTTCATTTAATTCACTTTATTAACTAAGGAAAGAAAGTTCAAAAGACGACTATTTGTCATTAATAATTACCTTCATTTCATTCAAAAGGGCAGGATTCGTGTAGTTAAGATCAGGTTGTGCAATGGCGAACTGATGGAGATAGCAAAGATTTTCATCATCCACGCGTTTTCCACATTCCCAAGCAGAACCACCAAATATACTTTGCTAAAAAAAACATTTTTATTAGTAAATTCTCTTTTATCAATTGTCATATAGTCTACAAGTTTGGCCAATAGATGATTTAATTAAAAGAAAAAGGAAAGGAAATTTAATTTTGATATAAAACATGGAAAAAATATCAGGTCAAATTTTACATGATTGACATGGGTGGCTCATTTATTAAGAATCGAAAGTGGAGAGAGTGAAACGAGATTTGTTTCGTGTAAATACACCTTAAAGAGGTCCTAAAAACAAATTTAAATTCAAAGGAAAATTTTTTCTCTTTATAAGTGAACGATAACATTTAAATTTTTGGCCATTCAAAGGAGTCTTTGTCCTCCTGTTGGCCCAACTTATTATAATTAGTAAAAGTAATAATTTACCCAATTATTTGGTGGGGAACCGTCAGACTTTTTGGGCTTCCATACGTAATAATCAACATAAGGAGATTCATTATTCAAAGCTTTTTGGAACCATTCGTGTTGGTCGCTTGAATGATTTGGTACAAAATCTAATATTAATTTTAATCCTATAATAAAAAAAAATATATATATTAAAAATAGAAAATAATTAATTGATAATTCTTATTGATTATTTATTAAATTTACCTCTGCTCTCGCATTCTGCTTTGAGTTTTTTGACATCATCAAGAGTACCGAGCATCGGTTCCACATCTCTAAAATCAGAAATGTCATACCCAGAATCCACTTGTGGTGATTTGAATATTGGCGAGAGCCATACGGCTCCAATACCCACATTTTTCAAATAGTCCAATTTGGAGATGATACCTAGAAAAAATACTTCCTTAAAATAAATTGTATTAAGAGTATAACAGAGTATATTATAAATAAATGTATTAACCATCTGCTAAGGAAAAAATGAAGAAAAAAATTGAAATGGAGAATAAGACGAACATTCAAATAAATGGAATAAATAAGATGGAATAAAAAATAATTTTTTTCATTAATCTTTTAAGAACCCTTATCCTTGAATTCAGCTTATTATATGACATACTCAAGTTAAAAATATCGTATTCTTCAGTAGCTAATCAAATGATAATCTTTAAATGACATTTTAAAAATAATAAGTATAACAATATTAAGATAAACTCATTTGTGACCGTCCATTCAAAAATTTTTTTTTTAAATTACTGATTCCGATTCTGTGAAGATTTGGTGCCTTTAAATTGATGACCATTATTATCCACGCAACGCTGGTACCAATTAATACCCTGCGCGTTTCCAAAACCTCACTACCCTGGACTTCTTTTTGTGGGGATAAAACAAAGGCAAAGTTTATCGCATCAAATCAAGAACAATTGATTCATTGAATTTGGAAATTGAAAGACAATGTCGCGATATTTCTAATGATCTGTTACGTGACGTTTGCGAATCCCTTTGCATATCAGCGTTGTCTGGACAATAATGATCATCAATTTGAACATTTGCGAACGTGATTCTTCAATTACATTTGTCTTCTGTATTCGATATTCCATTTCACTCAACTGTATGTTCATAAATAATGTTTTTCTCGTCATTTGAAGTTTGAGACACACTATATTGGCTACTAATTAATTTAGGAAAATAGGGTCAAGGTCTAAATGTCCTCAGATGCCGAAAAAAGGAAGAAATAATTTAATTAGGATAATTACAATTAAGTTTGATTATCAAACGACAGGAGAAGAGTATATTAAGTATGTTCTTTTTTTATCGTTTGAAATTATTAATTTGTATCCGGAATTCAAAAATAACATTATGCCAATTATTATGGTGTAGATTATATAATTTATTCAGGATAAATAAAATGATATAACCTTAAATTATTTTCACCTTTGTTTTCATAAGACTTTAGTAATTACGCTAACTAAAAAAATTCAAAATTATATTTAATCTATTTTGATTGCTGAGGCCATTTTATTTAAATGCACAATACATTTATTAAAAAAATTGCAATATTTCAAAGAGAACACAATTTTATAAATTTTACTAGCAGATCTGTATAATCAGAATATTATTTTTACCTTTTCAAAAATAAAAATCCTGCTAAAGTAGGCGTTTGTAACTCTGACAATTTTTTTCCTAAACATTAAAAAAAATAAATTTTAACTTTTTTTTCCCTTAAAAAAATAAATTTATATTTTTATTTTTTATTTTTTTTAATTGGGAATGAAACACCGCCACACAATATCCAGCCAAATTCGGATGCCGAAGGGTGAGACATATAAATTCTTGTCAGAGTTTATTATATAAAGCTTGGTTGGTATGATAAATTTTCTTCAAATAAAATATAGAATGGCATTTATCAAGTTAAACCAAATGGGCCCATGTGTGCTATTAAGTAGATTAAATCCCATCACCTGGACCACTTTGTAGAATAAGAAATCCTCTATTATTCATTAGATATAAAATCAATAGCAAACGGCTTTTTTATCATTTCATTTTGAGCTGTCATATAAGATGTCACATTTAAAATCTTTAATATTCAAAGCCGGTTTGGATCATGATATAGAACAGGGATTCCCAAACTTATTCGGTTTCAGGCTCCCTTGATGTATCAGAATTTTTCTGGGGCGCCCCATGTCAAATATCAGGGCAAATCTTATGTTACTAATAATTTTTCTTCATTTCAAATTCAAAGCAGCTTACATAAATTGCTGGTCAGATATATGCTGGTCCGAGTAACATTTTATAAAGTAATAATATAATTATATTTTGTATATGGTAACAAAATATAAATATTTTCCTATAGCTACTTTAAATTTTACATCTTGAAAATCGAATGTACCGTACTGTCGGAAACTAAATATGTGTCGACACAAAAATTCTGGCGAGACAAGCACAGAACATAACTTTTGATTACCGAAGGCAACAGAAAGTTGTGTGGTGTGCGACCAGTCACACCAGATTTTTTCATTATGGATTCAATGCATTCGGGGCCACGAGTCGGAGCGGTAGTATTTATAAAGCTAGTTAATAGATAAACAGATTCAATGCTAAGAAAATAATTAGGTATATTTTTCGCATTTTTATGAGATCGTTTTTTATTTTGGCTGAACGCACATCAATTGAGCAAAACGTTTTCGGACAAAACGTTTTGTCCAAGAGCAAAACGTTTTGCTCAATGCCTTCTCGGTGTGCGTTGTTCCATAAAAGAGCATTGAAAAAATAGTTTTAGGCACGATTAGTCAAAAACGGTTCACGTTTTTGCTCAATTGGTGTGCGTTCAGCCTTAAAATGCCCGGTTAGGAAAATTTTGCCAATCCGTCTGTATCTAGAAAAATTTGAGTTCATATCCGATTTAACATAGATGAAATAACAAATTTCATTCATGGCCAGCGACGGTCGTAAAAAATAACATTAAATTAAAAAAATTTCAACTGTTTTAAGATAAAAGGATTTGAGAAAATTTACAAAGATTCGTTCTTCTAGTCAATAAAAAAGAAATATTGTGGGTGATTAAACTAAGCACTAGCCAACCAACATTTTGAAATTCTAGTTAATTCAAAATTTGAAATATTGTGGATAACTAAAAGCAACTCTCTCCTAAGACAGGACATCAAAATTTTGTCCGCTATTTCTTTTTTTGACTTTTGTTCTCCAGGCTTATATAAATATCTGATTTCACATATAAGACATTTTATTCAATTCCAAAGTCAATTCAAAATTTAAGTAAATCAAGTGCAGGGCAAAGATCTTTGTTTTAATAAGACTGACCTGCACTTATTTTCCTAATTCGTCGTTTACCAAGCATCTTTCTCATTAAAATAATTTAATTACCTTTAATGTCTCCCATTCCATCTGCATCGTCATCTTTAAAAGACTTTGGGTAAATTTGATAGACAATCACTTTTTTCCACCAGTCGGTATCAGGCACGGCAGCTTTGGTCCTAGGAGAGCTTTGAACGGCTCCTAAAACAGTGCAAAAGACCAGTGCTAAAATCACTCCTGCTCTCATGATTGTTCGGAAACTAATTGTCACTTTTTCCGTCTCTCACTTCTCTTAAAAAGGCTCATTCAAGATAAAAAAAAAATGGTTAAGTATTTAATTTTTGATTTAAAAATCAGATAATCAAATATATTCAATTTTTTTTTAACATAAATTTTCTATCTTGGATTAATTTGTTTATCATTATTTTTTTTATTTTTATCAATTAAATTTTTTTTTTACAATTTATTCATCTTTCGTTGTCGTCTAACACGTGATTTAGTAATTAAGCTCACACCCTGGGAAAAATTCATCACTAATCTAATCGGCGCAATTATTACGAATTTTCAGCATATTGAGACAGTTCCATTACCAGATAATAAAAAAAAATAGTTTTGAGGGTTTAAAAACATATTTTAATCAATTACTGTCAATATATCTAAAACTTAATCATTTTATTGACTTATGACAGTCTTTGAATAATAATAAAATCTAAAGTGAAGAAAAAAGACCCCATCGGCCCCAATATTTTTTAAGAATCAATATTTTTTTTGAATTCTCTGCACCAAATAATATTATAAGACTAGAGTCAGGGCCGTTTTTAACGCTTTTGGCGCCCCCATGCAAAAAATAATTTGGCGCCCTCTCCCCCCCCCCCATCTCCTTTCCTAACTTGCCCTCAATCATTGTTTTATTTGAAGGCACAAAATGTTCTCAATAAAAAGTTTGTTCGTTAAAATTTAGGAAAATAAATCAAAATGTAATGTAAATGTAGGCCTACTTATAAATTGGGCAACTGCTAATTACTTGACTGGACGGTTTATTAAAAGTTAAACTGTAAAGCCTCCTGGTCCTGGTTCGATTCCAGGAAGTGCCTTTTTGCCCAATCTTAAGCAGAAACATATCTTGCAAATTTGCTGTTGATTCTTACAAGTTCACGTTCTGTCCCCCCGCTATTATTAATGATTTTTGAACTAGGAACATTTGATTTTCCTGATGATAGATTGCTATTACAACCAAAATATTCCAAAATATACCCTTGCAAACGTCTATTTTCTAAACACAGACGTTAAAATTTAATATCAACAAATGGATGTTAAAAAGTAAATTAATAACATCAGCGTTAAAAAATGATATTCTCTAAACCAAATTTTAACATTTTATTTTTTAGCACCAGGTGCTAACAATTCATATGAAGATAGCTATATTTTCTGCTTGTTCGAGTTATTAGAACCCTCGATAATCTCTCGCGCATGCGCATTACTAACTTGATTTGTTATTTTCAATCTAGTGGGCCTATCTGATTCACCAGCGTTAAAAAAAAAGTTTTAACAACAACGTTAACATGTTGATTTTATCTCAAAGCTGTCAAAATCATAACCTTACTTAAAAGAAGGAATAATGCATTAGTAACATCTACTCTTTGGGCTACAGGTCATTTTTAAATTAAATTTAAGCTGGTTTTTAAATTATTATATTTCGATGGCCTATTATGTTTAACACCCTTGTTTTTCACTAAATAACTAAGATCGTGATCGATGTTGATCTTCACTCTGGTCAGTCATACGTATTACACTTCTCGAAACGACAAACAAAATATAAACATCATTTTGTTTCCTTATAAAAGTATAATCAAAATTATTTAAAATTATTTGTGCAAAAAAGATCTTATTCACCGTTAGAAGGACAAAGCTTTACACACCATTAGATTATTGCTAGCCGGCTCTGAAGATCGCTACACATGTAGTCAAAACGAAGCGCACCCTCATCACAGCGTGAGCCATATTGATGATCTTTAATAATTTCGGTTCAAACCACAAGTTTCATTCCACCATCTCCTGAAACACAAGATGGACTAATTAATAATTAGAACCACAATTAATTAGATAGTTAATGGCATGGGCTACCATGCTAATTTCCATTCAAAATATTTTCATTAGTTTAAAAATTAGATACTAATAATTTGAAATCCAAAATCGGGACTGATTTGGGTAGGTTTAAACGACAGCAATTATAAAAAAAAATTTAATTATGAATAGTAAATAAATAGTATTTTATCGCAAATTGTTAAAAAAAATTTTTTTTTGTTGAGGTATTTTCCATAATGTCAATTATCAAGATCATAACCGGTATTTCATAAAGTAGTTGTAGTAATCACATGCTGAACACACCACTATCAATATCAGTGTTTGCATAAGCTTAATGTTTATCTTCTTTTTAAGTGTTCTCTATAAACATTCACTTTATTCAGAAGAGTAAGGGGTAGGACAGAGGTAAAAAAAAAGTTTATTTTATTGATGGTCTGAAGCTGATTAAAAGATAAAATTAACATCAAATAAATAGCATGTCTACTGACTCTGTCTTTATTATTTCTTTTAGGAATTACTTTCGGTAATCGAAAGTTGTGTTCTGTGCTTGTCCCACCAGATTTTTTGTGTCGACATTTGTATATTTAGTTTCCGACAGTACGGTACATTCGAATTTTAGGATATAAAATTAATAAGTGTGGGAAATATTTATATTTTGTTACCATAGATCATTTCTCCTATCTTTCCTATGAATTACAATAGTAAAGTGGTCTTCATAAGATTTCAATGGCAAAATGAGAATATACATTTTAAAGAGCATCTAAAAAATAATTGATTTTTGAATTTTAATCAAAATTGTTGGAGCGAATTTTGAGAAAATCGAAAAAAACTGAAAAAGTGTATCAGTAAAGTACTAGTACTCTTTGGTCGATTTTGATTAGCTTATTTTCACGCTCTAGGGGATGTCTAACTTAAATATAAAATTTCAACCTCCTAGCTCAATTACTTCATGCTTTAAATTGAACCGCAGACAGACCATGTCGCGAAAACCACTTTTTTGGATTCAGGGGACCTCAAAACGTGTATAGGCCTATTGATCAAAATAACGACATCGAATTTTTGACATGATTTCAATACTTTCTCTTTCTATATATTAACATATATAAAGGTAAGAGAAGGTAAAAAATAAAATAGATTAGCTTAAATATTACTGAATATTTTAAATGTAGAGATGCAGGAAAACTCACTTATTAAGACGAAAGTTATTCAAACTGGTTTATATTTCTTTCTCAAAATATTATGTAACCGCCGGTCTTTTCTTTTTCCCGATCGCTTCCTCATTAGAATTATTAAATTACTCGATTATAGATTGGTCTAGAAAAGAAGAAAAATAAAATAAATATTTTCATAAAACAGTATCATTTTCCAAATCTTGAAAATATTAATTTTCAATAATGGGGTTGAAGAATAACAATCAGCAGAATAATCGCTCCACCTGAAGTCCATTACTCTATTCATCCCATGCAGATTTAATCTGCATATCAATTTTCATTAGAACTTTTTGACAGAGAAATTCTTTTATAGATCCACTTGTAGATATTTCGATGAGATGGCTTCATCTTAAATACATGCAATGGTTGACATGCAAATGGTCATACATGACATGGCAAGCTTAATAACATTGTTTAGAAATGTGTGTGGATTTGCATTTTTGCTTGCACTATCATTGATCATCATATGGGAACTGAAATATTTACAAATGAACGAATTTGCAAAACATATTTTTCTCTGGCCATATTAATCTTCCTTAGGGTCATCCGCAATCTACTTTAAATAATATTGCCAAGATTTTTATGCATTTTTCCAATTAAAAACACTGTGTAGAGAAGTGAATAATAATATATAATTAATAAATATATGAATTTGGGGGATAAATAATGGTAAAAGATACAAAAATTAAGTAGTTGTTTCTTGATGGCTGAATATTATGATATGAGGATGCATTACAAGGGCAGCCAAGGCGAAAAATAAAACAAAAATCTATTTTTGTCGACGTTTCGAGTGCCGATCGCACTCTTCATTAGGACAAAAATGATGTCAAATCGTCAGGTTATTTGACATGGCAGTGTAGCAACGTTTTAACCAATTTATATTTACTTGAAGACTCAAGTATTTTGACCTCGAAATACTAGTCTTCAAGTAAATATAAATTGGTTAAAACGTTGATACACTGCCATGTCAAATAACCTGACGATTTGACATCATTTTTGTCCTGATGAAGAGCGCGATCGGCACTCGAAACGTCGACAAAAAATAGATTTTTGTTTTATTTTTCGCCTTGGCTGCCCTTGTAACGCATCCTCATACCAAAATTAAGTTTTATAAACTCAAAGAGATAATGAAGATAAATGTGTAGTATACAATATTTGGAAAGGTGAATTGTTGAAAGTATTTACAGGCTGTTAAGAGAGAAATCCACCCTTCCCAAGGCTGATAAGAGAGTAATTCACCCTTCCCAACAATGGACATATGAGGAAGTTTCTGTATATAAGATGAATTTTTATCTTAATTAACATGGCATTACCAAAATTGGTACATATATTCTCAAATTAATAATAAATGAATTCTGAATTTTTAATGTAAAATATGAACCTGGGAAGAGAGTAAAATTGTAGAAAATGAGATTAACATCATATAAAAGATATGTTTAAAATGAGATTAAACTATTCATTTGGAGTAAACTAATACATATGAAAATAAAAAACATTATAAATATTTAGAAAAGAAAATGTTTCAATTAAAAAAAATAACTTCAAAAAAATTAAATAATAGCTTAATTTGAGAAAAATTATTAACATGAAATGGTGACTTGAGGGAAAAAAAATCCAATGCAAATTGTATTAGAATTTTGTTTTATGTCTGCATTACATTATAAGAGAGTGTTTTCAAACTTTTCAACCATGTTGGTGTCGTTTATTCAGATTTTTAAAATCTCGTCCATAATATAGTAATTTTAATATTACGAATTTAACAAATTCATGGCAGCCATTAACCACCATCTTGAAATAACTACATGAAATCTTTTATAAAATCTTTGATAGAGGCTAACTATGATAATAGGTCTTTTATAAAACTTATAATTAAAATTGAGATATGATTCATTTCATTCTTTAATAATTGGCTTGTACAATAATAAATAAATTGTTGGTTTCTCAAAATATATTTTATAGTCTAATGTCTGCCTTTAATAAAAATGATTTATCCACTTACCTTAAAGAATTTCATCCTTTAATAAATTTCACATTAATTTATATACCAAATTTTAAATAATTTATCTTGGAACTTGTAAATTGGAAATTTGGAATAATATTAGGATGTTAATTGAAATACAGAATAATAGTATTCCTCAAAGGTTGCCAAAGTCAAGCCAAAGTGCTAATCCAGTGATTACGTCAAGATTGGTCAAGATGATATATTATATGTATCCTTCCGCCAGGTTTGGGCAAAGAAAAATAATCCCATTAAAATAATTTTAGTTTAGGAATAAAAAAAATTAATTTATTAGATTTATATATAAGTAAATCAGTATAAGTATATTAAGGAGTAGAAATAAAGAAATAAATAAAAGAGTTCCAATTTTTGAAAATATTAATCATTAATTGATATGACGTCAGTGGTTGTTTTTTACTTTCTCTTACCTCTATATATGTTAATATATAGAGAGAAAAAGTATTGAATTCATGTTAAAAATTCAATGTCGAGATTTTTATGGGTATACACGTTTTGAGGTCCCCTGAATCAAAAAAGTGGTTTTCGCGACATTGTCTCTGTCTCTCTCTGTGTGTGTGTATTCAATTTAATCGATTTTCTTAAAATTTGCTCCAACGATTTTGATTAAAATTCAAAAATCAATTATTTTTTATATGCTCTTTAAAATGTATATTCTCATTTTGCCATTGAAATCTTCTGAAGTCCACTTTACTCTTGTACTTCATAGGAAAGATAGGAGAAATGGCCCTCACTGTATCTTTGTGTCTTCATTTATACATTTTATAAGTTTTATCCCCGATTTTTGTATAAAACTACAAAATCATATATGTATGATCTGTGAAAATCATGTAAACCCAACTCTGGTTTTGAAAATAGTAGAAAAATTTCTTTTATTGTTATATACCAACACTTGAAAATAAAGTTATTCAATTTTAAAGAAATTAAAACATTTATTTAAAATATTTTTTATATAATAAATATTTCTTTTAATTAAAATAATTTAATGTATAAAAAGTATAAAGAGAACTATATGCAATTTTAATTTGTTGGCTAAACTGTTGATTTGACTTTTTGTACAGGTTATGAAATTTTTTTAATAAACATCTTAAAAAATGATATAAAAAAATTAAAAAGAAAAATTATTTTTATAATTTAGCGTATTCAAAATTTATTCTGTCCCTTTTTCTATAATTATCATGAAACAATAATAAAAATTTGATAACAATGGCAATTAATTTAATCCGGTTTTCTTTAAGGTATAAATAATTTGCTATTTAAAATATTCCTAATTTTAATAAATAAATACTTTTATTCTAGCATAAATAATATTATACTCAAAAAGAGCAAACCTTTGTTCTTTAATAATTCTTTCTTTAAATGTCCATGTATGGATTCTCAATATACTTTTATTCATTCATCAAGTATTCTATCAAAAAGAAGAAAAACTAAGGAAGAAAGGGTATTATTATTATTTAAAGTAGATCAATTATATATATATATTTATTGTTTTTTTTCTTTTTCTTCTAGAAGGTTGAAAGGGCTATTAAATACTCGCCTAAACCAAAGTCTAAAGTCGTTGATATATGGAAAAATATTACTGTGGCGGATTTAGCTAATCAATTGGATAAACCTCTAGGTATAAAAAAAAAATATTTCATTTTTGGACAATTTTCAAATACAGAACCAAAAACAAGATCTCATTAATATAAAAATGTTATTTTTATGAATCTTTTAAGTCTTTTTCTATTTGATACCGATTACTGTTTTCAATCTTCTTTATTGACTGCTCATTCATTCATCTTTTATCACAGTAATCAGTCCGCCTAGTAATTTTCTATTTGCCTAATAATAGAAGGTTTTATTCTATGTCCCCCATATCTTTTTCCCATTAATTCCTGGGAGATCTTTCTATTCGTATTCATTTTTTGAATACCAAAGCATCTAATTTCATTAGATCTATTTTTGGTCTCCTGGGAGTCTTGTCCCCAACAATACTTCACATTCATGGTAATACTTGTTCCTTTAAACCAGAGCTAAAACAAATATATATATATTCTCCAATAATATGTTTAACAGATCTTTTATGTTTTCTTTTTCAAATAATTTTTAAAGGATTGATAGATGTATGAAACATATATTTATAATTCAAGAGGGTTGGAGAATAATAACCAGCAATTTTATCGCTCCACCTGGCGTCCTTTATTTAGCAAATATTTAATAATATCTTTAAGCTGATGACCGCTCTGTGTTCTGATTTGGACACAGAGCGGTCATCAGAAGGACCTCACAAAACATGTATGACCCCCCTAGGGCATTTAAAATAATTTTGGACCAAGCCCACCTATAACCTATTCCTCGCGGCACTGAATGATGCGTGTTATATGCGTTGAAATATTTGCAAAATAAAGGACGATAAAATTGCTGGTTATTATTCTCCAACCCCATTACTCTACTCATCCCAGCCTACTATATAATCTGGGTATTTATAATTCAAATAAACAATTACAATAAAATTGAAAAACCCTTATATTCGAATGTAATTAGTAATAATTAGTAATTCCAATTAGTAGTAGTCTGAGGGATTAATAATAGATATTTATTTAAATTTTTAGATAATGTTTATGAAATGATGCTCTATGTGAATGACTCAGATGAATATGATCATCCAGATGCAATTATTTATAATAACAAAGTTGTCCAAGATATAATTAAAAAATTTGGAATGAGATTCAACATTGTCGCACCTCCAAATAGTAACATTTCTAAAAATGAAAACAAAGATGCCGAAAGAAGGTAGAATTATTATAACATTCATTCTCTTAACTAGTAAAATTCTCTTATAAAATTTTTTTACAGACCGCCTGCTGATGAATCGCTTTTAGTTCATCGACCTCCTGTGGTCGCAATAATGGGTCATGTTGATCATGGAAAAACAACATTACTTGATAGCCTTAGAAATACTTCAGTTGTGAAATCTGAATTTGGTGGGATCACACAACATATAGGAGCTTTTAAATGTAAATTTCATTCAAATATTTTTTAATATTATCGTGTACTGTCATATATTAATTAATTAATAATTCTTTTAGATGAATATGGAGAAAGTCCTAGGGAGGTTGTTACATTTTTAGACACACCTGGTCATGCAGCTTTCACTTCTATGCGCTCTAGAGGAGCACAGGCTACAGATATGGTTATTTTAGTTGTTGCTGCCGATGATGGTGTTATGGAACAAACATTAGAATCTGTTAATATGGCCAAGGAAGCGCAAGGTATACAAATATAATTAATGATAATATATATATATATATATATTAAATAAAATGCCTGGACCGCAAATATATATATTCAATAATGGCTATCGTCAAAGTCTTATATGGCCTGAGGTGCCGGAAAGACTGGGAATTAGAAAAAAAATGATATATATATATATATATATATATATCTTATCTTCTCCACCTTAATATCTTCTCTGCATTTGCAGTTCTTTGAGAAGCCACTTCTCCTCCCTTCCTGCTTTCCAAATCCTTGTATCTAACTCCTCATTAATTCGACAATCAGTTTCCTCCTTCTTTCTCTTCAGTCTGAACTTCTATCATTCCTTCACAATACGTGTTCAATAGTGTATTTTCTTCTGTATTATTTTTGGAGGAGACATCGTTCTTCTCCACCTTAATATCTCTTCCTTCCTCATCTTTCCCGAATATTTGATTTTAACACAGTGGCGTCATTTCAACTTTTTCTTGGGGGGGGGGGGGGGCTAACATTTTTTTTTTCTTAAAATTTACTTACAAATAGGTACTTAAATTTGGCCAAAACATATTTAATTAAATTAATTGTTTAATTTTGTACAGTTTCTATACTCGTAGATGTATTTTGGAGTATTTTATTTAGAATAATATAAAATTTTATAAAAATCAGAGCCCTTGGGGGGGGGGGGCAAATGCCCCCCTGCCCCCCCCCCCCCAAATGACGCCACTGTTTTAACATTCTTCTCCAAATCCAAACTTCCAAGGCCTCAATTCTTTTCTGGTCTCTTTTCAGCAATGTCCACGGTATATTCTAAACAAAATTTTTACCTAAAACTTATATCCTTTCTACTGCCCAAAATCCTACTTTCTTTTTAAAAGCATCCTTTGCCTTTAGAATTCTTGTTTTAATTTTTTTTTCGCTTCTCCATCCTTGCGCCAGTTGAGTGCCTAAATACTTTACTTGTTCTCTTGATCTAATCTCTCCACAGTTAACCGTATTTCTGTTATAATTTTATCTTCCTTTATTTATTGTGAAACGATTCTCTTTATTCATGCTTCAGCTCATTTACTACAAAAAATAGCATATCCTCTTCAACTTAATCTTGGTAATATTAATATTTCTTTTGTCACAAGTAAAAGAGGACGAAACAAACAACACTTCTGCCTCACTCCTCTTACTATAGCAAACCATTCAATTTTTCCATCTCCACTTGTATTTCCAAATGTATTTCATGTTTATCTAAAATAATTTTTTTTCTTTTTTAGTACCCTTAATCGTAGCCATAAATAAAATTGACAAACCTCAAGCCGACATTGTAGGTAAACTATATCAATGATAATCTATTTGATTGGAATAAATTTCATTTATTCCTTTTTTTTATTGGTTTTGGAAGGTTGGCACTCGAAAAGGCTTAGCTCGACATGGTGTGATATTAGAATCTGAGGGTGGAGATATCCAATCTGTTGAAATCTCGGCGCTTAAAAAGACTAATCTTCATTTATTAATTGAAGCAATAATGACGCAAGCTGAATTAATGAATTTACGAGCTGATTCAACTGGTCCAGTGGAAGGAGTCATTATTGAGTCCAGGGTTGATACTTATCGAGGGTAAATATTGAAGTTTATTAAGGCGCTTCAGAAGACAAGCTGTTCACATGTTTTTGCCGATAAGATGGCGTTAGGGTTCTTAAAAATTTAGCCAAAAAGACCAACTATTGCGAAAATTTGCCAACAGATGGCAGGATCATAGGACTATATTTAATCTCATGTATTTGTTTGATTTTCTTTGATCTTTTAATAATGAATAGTTTATTAATATTATTATTATATATCATTTAACGCAGCATAAAAATATATAAATATAGGCTTATAAGTGATCTGATAATGCCGGCTGTTAGATCAGCTGCCACCTTTTGCAAGAGTGTGCTCAACTATTTGGCCGGTAAATTTTTAAATAAATACGAAGTTTATTTTTGACTTGTTCACCATTTTACTTTAAAATGCCAGTAGTTTCGGGCTAAAAAAAGATTCAATGTCCCCTTCTGAAGCCCTTAATTTTATTCCCTTTAAAATTAAAATTAATATTTTATACCATTTTAGATTAATCATTTATTTTTTGTAAAACATAATTTTTAGGAAATTAGCTACCACTTTAGTTCAGAGAGGAACTTTACGAAAAGGAGCGATTCTTGTGGCTGGACTTGGATGGTGTCGGGTTCGTTCCATGTTTGATGAAAAAGGAAACATGTTTGATAAAGCATTACCCTCTGACCCAATGGAAGTGATTGGCTGGCGAACGATGCCACAGCCAGGTGATCTGGTCCTCGAAGTCGAATCGGAAGTAAGTATTAAAATAGATCTCTTTTACCATAATTTCAATAAAAATATTCATCACAATTTTAAAAATTCTTGCTTTGATAAATTCTCCTCCTAATTTTGTATTTTAGACTAAATACATTACGTTTATTTCCATCGATAAATGAAAGTAAATGCTTTTTTCATTTTTTTTTTCTAAGAAACGTGCTCATGAAGTTATTCGATGGCGTGAACAACAGGAACACAATAAAAAGCAAAAGAAGGATTATGAAGAATATGAAAAATATAGACAAGAACATCTTAAAGTAATTAGAATACTATAACACCCAATATTATCTTATTTAAGCGTTCTAATATTAATTTTTATTTTAGGAATATAAAGCCAAATTAGAGGAAAAGCGATCATTAGGAAGATTCAAAATGCGACGTACAGGACCTCGCCAAAAAGAAATTCAAGAAGATAATTCTCCTAAAGTTAATGTTATAGTCAAAGGTCAATAATTTTAAATTTTATCTAAGGCTATTTTCGACAACTGAGGAGATTTAAACCTCATCTCTATTTTCCTAAATTAATTGGTATCCAATTTAAATTAGATCCCTTGAATCGGAAAGCGAACCGCTGACCCTAACACTCAAAGCGAAAACTATACCCCTTCGCTAGATAGCAATTGTATAAACCTGGCCTAATGACCCTTAAATATATCTAAACAAAAAATATTTTAATTAATGTCCTTTTTTTAAACAAAAAAAATTATAATATGAACAGAAAAAGTATATTTTGGCGATTGAACCTGCGAGTCAAAAGCCTGAATGAATAGTTCATTATATTGTTTATTAATTATTTAAAATATAACGAATTCTTTTTTAGGTGATGTTATTGGAAGTGTTGAAGCGATACTTGATGTTCTAGAAACTTATCAAGATAATTCTAATTGTGCATTAAATCTCGTACATTATGATGCAGGAAATATTAGTGAAAATGATTTAATTCTGGCCGAAACTTTTCAAGGTATTTACTTTAATATCTTTTTTTTGTAACTTCCTTAAGGGGCTTCAGGATGACACATTGAATCTTTAGTCCGAAACTACTGAGGCATTTTCAAGTATTTTTTTATGCCGTTTTTTTTTTAATCATTTAAATTCGTAAGCCTTTTACATAATAGAATGCCTCTTTTTAAATACGATTAATTAAAAAATATTTTTTTTATATTTATAGAAAAAATAACTCTATTATGAAAATTGTAATTTTTTTTTAATCTAAAAATGTAAAAACCATTAATAACCAACCTATAATAATTAAATAAAGTGGTTACCAATTCAAAAATAAATTTCGTATTTAAATATTAACGGCTAAATAGATCAGCACTCTTGAAAAAGATGGCAGGCTTGTCTAACAGCCGGCATTATCAGATCACTTATAATCCTATATTTATATACTTTTATGCTGTTATAAATGATATATAATACTGCCATCTGTTGGCAAATTTTGGTAATAGTTAGCAAAAAGCTATCTTATCGGCAAAAACATGTGAACAGCTTGTCTCTTGAAGCGCTTTATTATTATTATTATTTGAAATTCCCAGTTTATTTACCCGAGGTGCTCAAGTATACGAAGACACACACCTCAAACCCAACCGGCCGTAGCCATCTATCGGCACCCCGTGAAGTTACATTTATTTCCTATCTCTAACTCCTCCTTAGTTCGTTTCAAGCTAGTGAACTAATCCTTATTACTGGGTCCACCCGGTTCCTTTTATCCAACCTCTTCTTTGCTAGGGAGGATGTCCTAGTTTGAAGTCCCTCCCCCTTTCGAAGAATGCATCACTGAGAAGAACCCTTCCACAGGACTTCACAGCAACTCCCTCTCCTCGTAGGGGCTACTCAAGCGCCTTAACACTTGGTTAATCAGATAGAAACAATTGAAAGAAAAGAGAATTTTCCTTGATTTATCGCTAATTTGTTTATTATATTATATTAATAAAAGAGAAAAGGAACACTTAACAAATTTCAATCTATTTTATTTTTTAGCAATAATTTATGGATTTAATGTAACAATTCCACAAGCAATAGCTGAACAAGTAAAAAATAAAAATTTGAAATTAAAACATTTTAATGTGATTTATAAAATGATAGATGATTTAAAAGAAGAAATAAGTTCCCAGCTACCTTTAAAAGAAGTAGAAGAAACCCTAGGTAATTTTATCATTTTTTTTTTGTGCTCTTAATTTAAACATATTACTATTATTTATTAACTAATTGAAACATGAGAATATTCGCCAGCAAGAAAAAATTTGTGATTAAATCCCGGTTGAAATCTTTGTGATGAGATATGAGTTAATCAAAATTGTTTCAATGTTATTTTTTAGACCAATATTTATATATATAATTAATTTATATTCTTTAGGAGAAGCCCAAGTTATACAACATTTCGAGATTTCTGAAGGAAGAAAAAAAATTCTCCGTAGCTGGATGTCGTTGTGTTGATGGGGTTTTAAAAAAATCAGCCAAATTTAGAGTATTAAGAGGCGAAGAAATTTTATTTGAAGGTAGTTTTTAATGTTTTTTTACTTTTTAATTTACTTAATTAATTAATTATTTATTTTATTTTAGGTTCAGCTAAATCACTTAAACATTTAAAAAATGAAGTTGAAAGTATTAAGAAAGATATAGAATGTGGTTTATGCTTAGAAGATAATGTAAAATTCCAACCAGGGGATCAAATTATTTGCTATCAGATTAATAAAGTAAACCAAACAACTTTATGGGATCCTGGCTTTTAATAAAAATATAACTTTGAATTAAATATTTATTATATTTTAAACGTTTATATATTCTTTTATATAAATTGCTCAAATAAATATTTTTTATTTTATGTAAGTGTGTTAGCCTTGAGAAAATCCTTAGGTCCATTTCCTCGAGGAAAACCCCATCCGTGTAGAGTTTAGGATCATATGTACTTAGAGAGTGATGTGCTGTTAACTAAGGCAAAGGCTGAACGTACACCAATTGAGCAAAAACGTTTTTGACTAATTGTGCCTAAAACTGTTTTTTCAATGCTTTTCCATGGGTCAACCCATACAGAGGAGGCAAAATACAATTGACCATGATTCGACATCATTGAACAAAAAAAAATGTTTTGCTCAATCGGTGTGCGTTGTCATTGAGCAAATATGAAACAGGTCGGCAAAACGCTCCACCGACACAGCAGAACTGCAGAAACTGAGCGATAAACTGAAACTGCGTAGTTTATCTGTGCATAAGTAGAAACCTTTGCACAGACCGCTGGCCTGCACAAAAACCTGCGTGAACTGCGCAGACATGACGTCACACGTGATAAAATGCGCAGTTTAACTGTCTGTGCATGGGCCGCTTAATATCTAGCATGCGAGATAAATGGAGTCGTTGATCATGAGAAGATTGGAAGAGTAATGATGTGGGGCTTAATTTTATTAGATATTTTTAACAATTCATTATTAGTTTGGGAAATATTAATATAATGCAAATGAGACTGACCATTTTTTTGATAAATCCTTATCATTGGATCTTCAGATTGCCGTTTTCATTGGTGACTGCACACTTTCATCAGGATATTCGCCAGGTTCTGATTGATTAGCCAAATTTTCAAGTTCATACATAAAAGATGAGATTCTTTTTCTTCTAGGTTAGAAAACAATTCATCTTCTTGGAACCCATTATGGCCAAAAATGTATTTTGTCTAGCACTTAAAATAATTTTTTATTATTGTTTTAGAGGTCTTTTTTGCCATCGGAATATATCTAGACACTATTTATTTAAATTGATTGCACTTTTGGTACTTGAAAGTATACTTAGCATAGATGATATTTATTTCAATGAGTATAATAATATTTATATTTATTCTTTGGAAACCTAGTCAAATCAGTTTCTACCAAAAGGAATTTTTAAAAAATGCTCGGCATCTGTGCTTTTAACCCAATTAATTGGAGATTTCTTGTCAAGGTGAGAAAGTTCGCATTATGAGAGTACCATATTTCTCTCCACATTTTGTTTTATATATTTTTCCATTTTAATGTTTTGTTTATAGTTGAAGAAGAGCCTGCGGAGGATACGGAAGTGATAACTGAAGCCCCATCAGATTTAAGTATGTCTCTTTTAAATATATAAAAACATAACCTTTGTATTTTTGTAAGTTTTGATTTTATATTTCTCCCTACATTTTGTTATATTAATATAAATATATATAATTCTCTGATTCCATCATTCGCGCGACATAAATTAAAATTATATATACATTTGGTATGTGAGCTTAGTTAGTCTTTTTCCCGCTACTGCGCTAGTGTTCCTCAAATCAAAGGGTTATATTAGTCATAGAATTGACAGATGAACAGAAAAACAGCAATAAAAAAACATGTGACGAATATTATTTATTAATAAAAATAAAAAACAATTTATAAAGTGTGATTATAATATGATTAAAAAGTGAATTATGGCGGATTCTTATGAAGTGACAGAAATAGAATCTCGTAACGTTACATATGGGGAAATTGCAGTACGTCTTCTCTCTGACAATTTGTTGTTGACAGCATTAGAACTTCATACAGAACTTGTCGAAGCTGGAAGAGAAGTTCCCAAACTTAAAGAATTTTTTTCGAATCCAGGAAATTTTGAGCCTCATGCTGTACCACCAAGCATACGTAAAAAAGCACAAATATTATTTTATAACCTACTTCTCAACATTTTCCTTATAGTAATATTTTTTTAAAGAATATCATTTATTTTAAAAATTGAGAAAATATTTTTATTTATCAAAATCGTTTATATTTATTTTTTAATGATAGGATGGTCGTGCGTGATTAACGCCTGGAATATTGACTTGACACTCCCTTTATTTGATAATCTCATTAGCTTATTTATTTAATGAAAAACATTCTAGGATTTTTTTATCCATTCTGTTTCAAGCATTATTTGTATTTCCCCAAATAATTTGAGTGATTTATATCTCAGATATTTTATTGGGGTAACTCCTTGTCTTGTTTTTGATAGACTTAAATTAAGGGGACTGGGGGACTAATTGGACCCTGTTATGCAATGGTGTGTCAAAGACCAAAAAATTAAAAATTGAGTTAAGCACGGAATATTGTTTCAAATGCTTTAATTAATAGTATTTTTTATGAAATATGTCCTAAAAAAATTTATATTTAATGTTACTTGCACAATTGACAACAAAAATTATATATAATCCAATGAAAACAAAAAACTTTAATGTTGATTTTCTCAAAACTCGATGTTTGGTCTTTGACACACCATTGCATAACAGGGTCCAATTATTAAAGGATCGTATTGACATTGAAATATTGGGTGATAAAATCCAGTCTTGGTATATCTAACATGTTACATTATAAATAAAGATTCTTTTTTTTTTTTTATTAAAATTTTGATGGTTTTTTTTATTTATTATTTTTTTGCAGCACGATCAGGAAGCCAAGCCACCTTAGACTCGTTAGATCTAACAAGATTTTCGGAAGACGGTGAAAGAGGGGTTGATGAACGCGTGGCAGTATTAGAATTTGAATTAAGAAAAGCAAGGGAAACAATTGGCGCTCTTCGTACAAATCTCACAGTTGCTACTGGTAATAAAAATTATAATTTATACAAACATGTGACCTTTGATTTCTAAAGATTTTACTGAACACCTCACAAAACCTTGGAATTAGAAAGCTTGAATTCTTTATATGGCATCTCTTTATTATAATTAGCTGTTTTATTAAAGTAGATCTTAATTAAGGCTGAATGATCAGAATTCTAATGTTATGATAGAAAAGTCAAAGCAGTCCAAATTTTTTGAGAACATAAAAAGAAAAAATTTGGCTGCCAGTCTCTGCTTTTGCAACCCTTCCTTTATATTTTCCGATTATCTATCAAATTAATAAAGTGGTTTTACCAGTACAACATATGAATATGAATGAGTGAAGGCACAAACCATAAAATATTCCATTATAAGATTATTTTATTGGTATCTTGTCACGCTCAGGTATATAGGAATATCAGGAGGAAAATAATTTTCCTGTAATCACTAGAAGGTTCTCTTTAAGCATATAAAATTTTGTTTCGACCAACGGGAAGTTGCTTCAACAGACAGACAGACATTAGCGAATTATATATAGTTACGGGATAACCGACCTGGAGCTCGGTGATTTTTTCTTTTGATAAAATTGGAAAAAACTAAAAAAATATATCAGTAAAGTACTACTGTAGTACTCGAAGTCTCCCAAAGAAAAGACCAAGCTTAATTTCATATTGGTGCCGAAAATAGTATATACTTAAAATTAGAAATAAATCAGAGGGAATTTTTGAGAAAAAATGAAAAAATACTTGTATGCGAATTTTCCCAAAGTTGAGATCTACCTCAAATTCATATTCGTACCCAGTATATTTTAAAATTTGAAAAAAATCGTTAGAGCCGTTTTCGAGTTTGCTTCCAAACAAATAAACGTACATTGGTGTATTAATAGTATAAAATAAAATATATATAATTTAACTCTTCTTATTTTTTTAAATATAGTTTGTTTGTTTTTTTTTTTTTTAGAATCGGAATCTACCACTCCTGATAATGGTGTTTATAAATCTGTCAATTCTGATGCAATCAAGCCTCATGAACAAAGAGCTCTTAATTATCTAATTAACGAATATTTACTATCAAATGGCTATAAACTCACATCCAATACTTTCTCAGATGAAAATGAAAATCAGGTATTAATTAAAATAAACTTATATATAGTGGAAAATTTACTTGGACGAATTTTTTATAAAATTTTCATTAATTCATATCTCAATTCGTGGAGATTCTTTCTAATCAAAAATTTATTTGTCATTCGAAATATTTGATTATAAGGATATATAATTTTGGTTTTAGGATTTTGATGATTGGGATGACGTTGGACTCAACATCTCTCGACCACCAGAACTTCTTCAACTATATCGGGAATCAGGAAAATCGCACGCCAATTCGATCCAAGTAGAATCAGTTGAACAATCTACCCAAACAGAAGTGTATGAGTCATTTGAAGATGAAGAACTCACGCGTTTACAAAATCTAGTGCATGAATTAGAAATGAAGATCACAATTAAAAATACAGCGACAGTAGCAACGGCAACGGATCCTAAACCGATCTCATCAACAACTGCCTCATCTACACCTGATCGTTTCGAATTGGTTATTTCTACAGATGACGGAGGTTCTGGTGCCAGTACTGACATGGAATGGACACGTCTTAACATTCCAAAAACTTGCCCCCCTCCTGTTCCCACAACAGTCACTATAGCAGATGTCGAGATGGTTAGTTTTGATGGAAACAGCGAAACGGAACCTTTAGACGAAGAGGATGATGACGAAGTAAAATTTTAATTTTTTTATAGTTTTAAGTAGATATATCAAATCTACATTTCTTGAGTTGAATGTCTAATTAAAAATTCAAATAATTATATATTTCAATTATTTTTTTTAAAACATAATTCTATTTATCAGGAATGTCTTTATTAAAGCTTTTGTGGTTTGTATTATTATGGAGGTTTTAATTATTTATTATAGGTTATTATTATACATTTTGTATTATATTATTTATTAAAAATTTAAATACGTTTCGACTGCTTATTCTGCAGTCGTTTTCAAATACTATACACGTGCTCCTAATCAAGTGAACTAACCTTTAAAGGGCGTTACGTGCATTTTATATACAACGACGTCAGCACCATCTACACTCATCCCTACGAAGTTAGACACAAACTGCACGTAACGGTCCCTTAGAGGTTAGTTCACTTGAGTTGGAGCATGTGTGAGGTAGTTAAAAACGACTGCAGAATAAGCAGTTAAAACATTGTACAGTATTTATATTTTTAATAAATTAAATATTCCAAAATGTGATTAAAAACTCTCATAATAAAAATAATTCTAATTAATTACAGTTGGGCAGAGAAGGGAATGAGGGGAATATTCAATATTTATTTAAAAGAATTCTTCATATCAAAATTAATATAATTTCATTTGGACCATGAGGAGGGGCTGCCATCTCTTCTTTTTCACTTCCCTACAATTATTTAATGACTTCTCTTATTTTTAGGAGAAACCTGATATACTAGAAGAATGTCCGAGTGGTTCATCAGATTATATAGAACCTCCTGAAACGAACGCTAATACAAATCCTCTACCTGGATCAAACAAATCTCTTGATTTTTTTCATACCTATGAAGACCGAGGTGAAAGGACTTTACCAGAAAAATATGCCCAAACACTTGCGACTCTCGTATCGCCGCCTTTAAATGGAGATCCTCAAGATGAGAATGTTATTAATGAATCTCTTGTTCATGTTGTTGGATACACATTGAATAGATTAGTCCCTAATGTGATATTAAATAAACGAGGAGAAGTTGTGCCTTTATTAGTGCGAGCCATCCGGGACCATCCTGATTCAAATATAAGAGATCGACTTTTACAATTGTTATTCAACCTGCATAAAGTAATTATTGTTTTTTTACTTCAGATAATTGCACGGGATACACACAGAGATTTATCTTAAAATCCGTAAACTCTGTCTGTATACCCTGCATTTGAGAAAATGAGTTAGTTAGCTCGTATAAAAATTTTATTTAAAAAAATGTATCCGGATATTTCGCATATAGCTCAATGACTCCTTCTACAACGAAATGATATTTGGAAATTTCGATGGATAAGTAAACTATTTTTATTTTACTGTCTATATATGTGTGCATGATGTACATTGATTAAGGAAAATTCGTGAGCATTTTAAATAATAAAATGTTTTTTTTAATTACGATCAATTAAAAAATATTTTTTTTTATACTTATAGAAAATGCAAAAACGTTCTATAAAGATCAACGAAAATCAAACAAATACATGATATTAAATATAGACCTGCCATCCTCTCTGTTGGCAAATTTTCGTAATAGATTTGGCTAACTTTTTATGACCCCTAACGCCATCTTATCGGCAAAAACATGCGAACTGCTTTACCTCCAGAAGCCCCTTAAAGCCGTCTATATTAAAAGCACCCCATATTTTCTCAAATGATTATTTATTTGTTTTAATAAAAGATGTAATTATTTATCCAGATTCTCTTCTAAGTATGAAACACAAAGTCCATTAAAAATTTTTCATTTTTTTTTTTTTTAAATAATGAATTAATTACATGAAACGCCTGGCAGAGCTTTACTTATTGGCCCTCACTATACTTATGTGTCCACAGAAAAACATTTAATTAATTTTCATTTTCAAAAAATAATGTAAATAATTAAGTCCGAGATGTGCAGAGTCATAATTGAGCAAAACATTAAAAATCTTTTGTTTTATATATCCGATAAACTAACAATTTCTTTATTTCTTGGCCTAGTTTCTAATAGAAAAGAAAATTCATTTATTCTACAACTTTTATAAAATAATCATTGTGATGTTTTTTTTTCTAATTAGACCCTAATTGATTGATCTTTTATTTCTTGATCACATGCGCAGACTGGAATGTTACTTTTCACTCTGTACATACATGTAATTTGTTTGGAAAGAAAGAGGAAACAGCCAATAATTGAGTCTCTATTAAAAATAATTATAAACACTATTGAAACGTTTCGGCAAGAGGCCATTGCCATCCATCTTCAGCCTTCAAAGAAATATTGTTCAAATATTCATACAATGACAACTCTATTTTTGTATAAATATTTGAATTAGAGTGAAGTGAAGAGCTGAGTAGATCTAGTAAGGAATAAAGAAACAGCTACATTTATTTAGTTACCGTAATTAATTAGGCACTTCAAGCCGACGTTTTGATCAGATATGCGACCATCCTCAGGGCTGAAGTGTATCCATAATACTCTGCCCACACTTCAGCTCTGATGATGGTCCCATATCCACCGAAATGTCGGTTAATAAACGAAATAAATATAGCTGCTTTCTTTATTCCTTACTCTAAATATATATAAACTGAAAGTGGATCTTTGCCGAAACGTTTCAATAAAGTGTATTATTATTTTTAAATAGAGGCTCAATTATTGGTTGCATCCTCTTTCCAAACATATTATCTATAGCCACAATCTGATATTCATGTGTGAAATAGTATTGGTTAATTTATGTAGTTCGTGAAATTTCATAGTTTAGATTCCGTCTAGATGCTATAAGTGATTGTTTTTTTAGCGACCTGGTCCTACCGAGCGGGCAACTTGCGTTTCGGGAGTGGCTTGGTTGGCTCGCCATGCACCTGCCAATCTTATCGAAGCCGAAGTTTTGCCACATTGTTGGGAACAATTGGGTCATCGGCATGCCGAACGACGCCAATTGGCAGCCCAAACTTGTGGGGTTCTTGCACCAAGTTTAGCACCTCTGGTCAGACAATCTTTGCTGGTATCAATGCTTAGACAACTGGTCATTGATGACCGCGATGAGGTAAAAAAATTCTATATTATTTATTTGAGTTTTTAAATAAAACTGCTCAAGCTTTACTACAAACGAATTAAAATTTGATTATAATTAATGAAATTCATTCATTTTTTTTTTTTTCAAACAGAATGTTCGCGCATCAGCAGTTGCATCGCTGTCAGGAGTTCTTGCTCTGTCGTCTGACGCTTCCGATTGTGAGTCATTGGCTCTAACCGCCTTTGAAGATGCATCAACACCTGTATCAGCTTCATGTGAAAATCTTCTTGCACCTATGCTTTTGCAATGGGCTCTCCAAAGCGAAACTCTTCATTCTGGCATTTTAACAAAACTTTTAAATCGCTTAAAAGTAAAAATAATTATTTTTATTTATTTATTTTATTTATAATTACAGTAAAACCCCTCTTAACAGGCTAGGGTGGAACCGAGACACTGGCCGGTTAAAAATTCATTCTTTTTCATCACACATTTTCGTTTTCCTAACTCGCTCATTTCTCCTATGTAGTAAGAAAAATAGACTGGGAAGCCAGCGAGTAAACAAAACTCGGGAACTCCTTCCCCCTCCGTCTTCACCATCTGAACGAACACATTGTACAATGTTGCACCACACAGTGTAATTAAAATACAAAAAAAAAAGTAATTTATATATAATATATGTAATAATAACAAATAATGTATGATAAATAGATGTAATTTATAATACTAATGGAGATATGCCGGTCAATCCGAAGACCGGTTAATCCGAGGCCGAAGAAGAGGGTTTTTACTGTATACAAAAATATTTTGAAAAATGAAAAATGTATCGTTTTACTGAGCTTTATATTTATAAATTTTGTTTTAGGTTCTTTCAGCAGAACCAGATCTTTCAACAAAATTTGTTCGGCTTATAACAATATTAAATTTATCAGTGCCATTTATTGCCATCTGGTTAGGATCCACAGCACCAGTAACATCAGAAATGAAAACTGAAAATAATATCGAAATTCAAAGCCGTTGGTCATCTTTAGGTTGTGATTTGAGTAAACCGGAATGTTTCACTAATTTAAATGTCTCTGAGTTAGAAACTCGTTTTGATTCTAATTCCTCTTACCAAGTGAGTAAACATATAAATAATGTTTTTAAACATCAAGTGATTCTTTGTCAAATGAGCTAGGTTAACGGCTCAAGGAAAATAATATACTTATTAAAATTTTATTGTTTTATTTATTTAATTGGAGACTTAAATCTGGCCAACCATGTACATTTACCAGTTTCGATCTTAATAAATGATCATTTTCAAGGCCTGAAAAATTACTAGTAGTTCCGCCCGCCTTGGCGTTTAGACAGGGGGGATTTGCTCCCCCCCTCTGGACCGCGCCAGCTGGCTGCGGACCCTCCCCTTTTGATTATGAAAAGAAAATTATTATTACTCTTCCAATCCAGTTCCTGCTTGATTATTTGTTTATAGAGTATATAATACATAAAGATTTCTCTATTCATTTCCTATGGGAGAAATGGTAACTTTAAGAATTAATAACTCAAAAATTATAAGAATTTGGGCACCTGAGTTTTTATCCTGGACTCTCCATAACAAAATTTCAACGGGAAGTTGGTCAAACAGAGCTTGACAAACGGACAGACACTCTGTTATATATATATATATAGAAGATATTGAAAAAATATACCCCCATTATCATTTATTAGGATCGACACCTGTAAATGTACATGGTTGATGGGTAAAGAAAAGAATTTCAGCTAGATATATTTCTTTTATTAGTCCCACAAGGCTGACGTTTCGGTCTTGGTCAAGAAGCAATTCTTTACTCATTACGGTAACGCTTATCCAGCTATAAAATCCACATCTTGTACATGGTTGGCTATATTTAAGTCTCCATTTATATAAATTATTTTTATTATGCTGTTAACCTAGTTCATTTTATCAGGATGATTAATTGTTAATATTTCTTAGATTGATACATATCGGTTCTTACAAATTTGCATCTACCATTTGATGTATATGAGAATTGTAGTACGGCCCTGGGCTGTAATTTTTTAGTTAAATAAATGGGCCTGAAATATCAGCACTGGCCAAGATTGAAAGACTTTGTATGAACGGACATGTATCAATCAAAGCAACATCAACAATTTATAGTCCAGAAGATAGGTACAATACTTTCCCGAAAAAAAATTTTATTCTTTGCTGACTGCCAACATCCACCTTTTCTTTTTATTTTAGATGTGGCCATCGTTAAATTGGGTAATAGAAAAATTAATTCCTGAATTATTGGACTTGATAGAATTAACTGAGGCTGGCACTTCAGAATGCACTAGTCTTGTCACTACTATTCAAACATTCTGCTTTATGCTTGGTGAATCTGTAAATCGTAAATATATTCGACCGGCTTTTGAGGATAGACTCAACTCGATGGAATCTCGCTTAGCCCAAAGCAGTAATAACAACAATCCCAATGACAATTGGCCACCAATGGCTTTAGTTCCAATTACCGTAGCCGGCGTGTGTTATCGTGAACCACACGAGGCAGCATCCGTCGTCTCTAGGGTGCTTATTAGTTGGCCTCTTTGTGGCGCTCCAATCCATTGTCTGACTCGAACAGTTGCGACACTACTTCATGATGAGGATGATCATCGGGAACCGATGCTTGGAGCAATTTGGGAAGCTGTGGTCCATGCTAGGCCTTCCGTACGAGCTGCAGCGGCTAATATATGTTCCGCTGTTGCACCTAAACTCGCGGCGGTGACTCCACCCGTTCCGGAACTCATCGCAAATCGACTCATGCCTGCGATTATCACGCTTGCGGCTGATCACGAAATGTAAGTTTGTTTTAAGAGCAATTTCGAAGTGTTTAAGGAATCATCCATATCATCTTCTTCTAAAAGATATGACAGAAAATGCTTTGTTTGAGATAAAGCCAGGGCCACAGTCAGGAGGGGTGGGGGGGGGGGGAGCTATATCCCCTGGGCCCGGATTAAAAAAAATAAATTTTCATTAAATTAGGAGACCTGGGCTCCTCAAGCTCAAATCTTAAAAATATAATTTCAAAAATCTTGAATTTTTTTTCCTGAGAGGTCTCGGGCCTTTTAATCTTTAGTTTATTATTATTACTATTTTAGTAATTTTAACAAATTTGTAAACTAATTTTTTTTTTTTTTAATATTATAAGCTATGTATAACTGTGTCAAAAACTGTATAACCTGTGTAAAATATCGTTGGCATGAAGGCTTTTTGCATTATTAAAAAAAAAAAAAAAAACAGGGGGGGATTATTATTATGTAGCCACGCCTGTCTGCGGCCCTGGATAAAGAAATAGTTATATTCGCTTCTTTATAAAATTTTATTTGTTTTTAGGTCAGTTCGGACAGCGACTGTTCCGGCATTTGCATTGTTAATAGCATGTAACAATGTCCGGTTTGTTCATGATAAATGCTACGTTCAATTGCAAACATTCCTTAACGATCCTACATCACGGGAAGATCCTGATATGCTTCTGGCGCTTGTTCAAGGTAATGAAATTTTATATTTATAAATTACTTTATTTTTTAATATTCAGGATAATGAAAAAAAAAAAATTAAGTTATACACTTTCTATTTCTTTTGTCCTTAAGGAGGGCACATTGAATCTTTAGTCCGAAACTACTGAGATGATGATTTAAATTTGGGAGCATTTTATATAATAGAAAGTTTTTTTTTAGTTACGATTAATTAAAAAATATTTTTTTTTATATTTATAGAAAATACAAAAATAAACTCTATTATGAAAATTGTAATTTTTTTAAAAATAATTAAAGGCCAAAGTTGGACTGACTAATCTAACAACCGGCATTATCAGATCTCTTATAAGCCTATATTTATATATTTTTATGCTGTTATAAATGATCTCACCTTAACAGAGATTTTTTGTACAGCTTTAGGCCAGGTGTTGAGTCGTTGCGAGCCCCGTTTCCGGGATGAAGTAGCTCTTCCTCGATTAGCTGAGGTAGCAGGACGAGCGGCTGCCATTGAGAGTGGTTCGCGTAGGGCAGCACTTACTGCTGCTTTGATGGAAGCGTTAGCTGCCGCTACTGAAATCGCTTCTTCAAGGCAGGCGGTGTTGGCTGGCCTAAGGGCACTCGAAACCGCCCTTGAAGCCAATTCTCCTCATCGAGCGACTGTTATCGCCACCATCAGGTCTGCTTCACTTATAAAATTAAAATTTTTCAAAAAAAATAGCTAGAAATTTTTTTTTTAATTTTTGTACCTCAATTTCCATTAATTTAAAACAATAAAAAATAATATTTTATTCTTTTACTGATCTTTGGAAGCAAGACAAGAGCCTTTACACAAAGATCCAAGAGAAATGCGTCAACGTGTCACACAGATATTTCAACCCCGACCAGCAACTTTACCAAATTTGCAATCTATATTTCGAAAAAAATGATTGGTATTATTTTAATATAGTATTAATTAATAAACTCATTTATTTTTTATGAAAATAATATATATATATGTGGGAGGTGTATTTATATAATATATAAATGACTAATTAGATAGTAAAATATTATATTTATTTAAGATTTTTTTTGTTATTAACATGAAAATAAATTTTTTTTATTGAATTCTATTGGCTATTTCATTAATTATCCTCATCAGAAGAAATATTTGCTTGTCTTTTTAACATGACATATACTTTCTCTTTTATCCAACTACGATTATATGGATAATAAGTTTTCGAGCCGTGTTGGTACCTAAAAAGAATTTAAAAAAAAAATTAGAAAAATTTCCGACTATTTGGTCAAGGCTCGATCTTTGTTTATTTTAAACAGTTGGAAATTGTACTTGAAATAGTTTATTAATATTATAAACTTACACGAGACAACATAAGTCGTTTAAACTATCCAGGAAATCAAATAGATCATGAATTTCATAGGTGATTGTTGCCAACTGTGGATTTACACTCTTCAAATGTTCTTCATAAATTCGACATATTCCTAAAAAAAAATTTATTTGATAACTACTAAATCTATTTTAAAACCCAGATTTAGTCTATCATAGCCTCTTGTTGAAACATTATAAGGTCTATTCTAGACGAGCGCTTTTGGCACGTTTCTAACGCCGAGTTTTAAACGCTTCAAAAGCGCAAGTCAAGAAGTTTAAATGAGAGCTTCTACTCGGGCGTTTGGAACGCGTTCGCTGGCAGCATTCAAGCGTTTCTAACGCCAGAGGAGACGTTCGAAACGCGTGGCGTTTTGAAAGCGTTTTAACGGCATTGTGACGTAATAATTAATCTATTAGCGCAGTATGCAGTATATTCGTTGTATAATGCCAGTTTGTTTGTTTGTTTGGACAACAACTCAACTTGCTTGAATGAGATCCATTGTGGAAGCACTGGCCTAATTTATTTATTTTCCTATAACTTTATCATTCTATGATATACATGGAGATAATATAAAAATTCGGTGAGTCTACGTTTTGAAAATAAAAATTCCGTTTATGACCCTTTAATTTTTGCTTTCTCTTACCTCTACATGGACCCTGTTATGCAATGGTGTGTCAAAGACCAGAAAATTAAAAATTGAGTTAAGCACGGAATATTGTTTCAAATGCTTTAATTAATAGTATTTTTTATCAATCCCATCATTTATACCCTATCCCCTGATCCATTTTCGACATTCTTCTTGGTGTGGGGGGGGGGGGGTTTTCACTTTTAATGAGGATGAGCTATGAGGTGAAATTTTATATTTATCACCCCCACCAAATACTTAATCAAATCCCAAGATCTATACTTTACTGATGTACTTTTTCAGTTTTTTTCGATTTTCTCAAATTCCTCTACGATTTTGATTAAAATTCAAATCAATTATTTTTAGATGCTCTTTCAATTATATTCTCGTTTTGCCCTCAAATTGTTTGACACACTTTACTCTTGTGTTCATAGGAAAGATAGGAGAAATGGTGCCATGGTAACAAAATATAAATATTTTCCCATACTTATAAATTTTACATCTGAATTCAAATATTCCCTACTCCGGGAACTAAATACATGTCGACACAATCTGTGTACACACGTACACAACTTTCGATTACCGAAGGAAAAAGTGTGCTGTCCAGTCACACCAATTTTTTATGAAATATGTCCTTAAAAAATTTATATTTAATGTTACTTGCACAATTGACAACAAAAATTATATATAATCCAACGAAAACAAAAAACTTAAATGTTAATTCTCAAAACTCGGTAGAGGGCGCTTGACACACTAATGCGTAACAGGGTCCATATATGTTAATATAAAGAGAGAAAGTATTGGATTCATGTCAAAAATTTGATGTCGAGATTTTGATAGATATACACGTTTTGAGGACCCGGAATCCAATAAAGTGATTTTGGAACATGGTATGTGTGTATGCCTGTGTTCAATTTTAAGGAATTGAGCTATGAGGCTAAAATTTTATATTTAAGTTAGACACCCCCCTGGAGCTGTGAAAATAAGCTTTTAAACAAAATCGGCCAAAAGGTACTATTACTATGCTGATGTACTTTATAAGTTTTTTTTCGATTTTCTCAAAATTCGATCTAACGATTTTGATTAAAATTCAAAAATCAATTATTTTTTAGATTCTCTTTCAAATGTATATTCTCATTTTGCCCTCAAAATTGTTTCACACTTTACTCTTGTGCTTCATAGGAAAGATAAGAGAAATGGTTTCACGGTACGGCTAAATAAATATCTTTTTGCTTATTTTTTGGTTCCGATGTCGGAAACTTATAATATAATTGATCATCAAAACTTACGGCCATCCTCCAACTTTCTCCCAAAGGGAAGAGAAAGTTGATTGTTGTGCGACCAGAAACACCAGAATTTTTATTTAATGAAATTTAAATCAGTGGTTAGCTATAGAAGGCTGACTTGAGCTCTTTGTTAAATTTTTGCTAATTTTGTGAGTCTTGTTAATTCAGCGTTAGTTTTACTTTTTTTATAATTTCTTAAAAACATTTAATTTTATAGATAGCCACCCAATTGACTCCATAAAGTGTCTATTTTTTTGTACGAAATCCTTGAAAAATAATAACCAAGCATAAAATGTTTGGTAACTTTTAGAATAATTCTTTCTATATTTGAATTTGTGATTAATTGGTGTCTTCAAATATCTAAATGTTTTTCTCTGTGGTAAAAAATTCAGAATTGTTAATTTTGTTTACTAATAGAAGCTAAACCCGTTTGTTAAAATTTTTAGAGTTCACCACTGATTAAAATTCATTATTTAAACAAATCAAATTTCTATTTCTTACCTTCAAGACATTCATCAATACATTCAAAATCAGAAAAAGTACGAGAATTAATATCTCGATCGGATTGAATCAATAAAATTGTATGTGACTAAAAACAAATTGAAAATTAATAGATCATCTTTAGAGAGAAAATATATAAACCAAATATTCAAAACTTACCATTTTCTTAAATAAAATTTTAATATATTTCGTTAAACAAATTTTTCAATGTATCAAAGAAAAATTAGTTTTAACAATCAGAAAAAATTTATTTGTTTTATTATTCAACAATTTTTCCAATTAAGACTAATTATTGGAATAATTGATTGTTATATATTTTTTCTCTAAATTTTATTTATAAAAATAAAATTCACTAAATTATAATTTCAATATATTTCAAATTTATTAATTTTGCATATTAAAAATATTTATTAGTTTTAATAAATTGTTTTCAATTTTGTGAAATCCCAGCATATAAATATTATACTAAGAATCATAGATTATATATGGAATTGATGATATCTCATTATTCTAGAATGTAAACCCTTTATTATTTAAATAGAGCTCACTGATACAGTGAGGGACAATATTAAGTCCCACCCATGCGTTTTCTACATGTGATTATTTCATTGTTTTTATAAAAGAAAATGAAAATATTTATTGGAATTTTTCTAGGTTCGGCCGCCAGGAACGGCCCTGGTTCAAAGAAAGAGTCAGGTTTGCATTTTGCCTCTAATTAGAGATCTTATATTCGAGTTATAGCTTTTCGATTATAATTGTAACTTCTACGAAGCACCCGACCGTCATGCCTAGATGAATTCATAAACCGAATTTTAGCCTTTGATAAATCTGGGGTGTTTGATACTTGAATCTTGTATATTTGTATACAGGGACGTCATTCATCTTCCAAGTTTTTGGAAGAAAATAGTAAATTCTGAGATTAGCCCCCCCAAGCAAAAACTGAAATGACGTCATTGTTTGTATATTTGACCTCTTATATTTTCTATCAGATCGAAAGAATACATTTTCAAAATTACTTTTATATAAATAAACAGTATGAATTTCATAAAAACTAAGAGGATATTATCTGAATATTATTTAAATTAGATGATAAATAATAGATGTTAATGAATCTTTTAAAGTGATTCTTTTATATAAATCCCTTCATATTTCTATATTTTATGGATCAATTTATATAATTTACCCTTTTAAATAATATAAAATAAATGTTATTTAAATTAATATGAAGAATTGAAAATATCCCCATTGGATTTAATATAAAGGAGACTACTCTGACGTCAGAGCACCAATTCGCTCAAGTCAAATCTGCCCACTTTTGTCTTTTTCAATCAAATTGAAATAACCTGACCTTGACTAAAATTAAAGAAAAAAATATTTGTTTCATGTAAAAATTAAATAATACATGATTAAAATTGATTTAATTAATTATCATTAACAAATTCAAATCTTATAATAACGAATATAAGTATGAAAAGAATACAAAAATTTGTTAAATATTCTTTGAACGGCTTCTTTTTTTTCAGACATTTTCTTTTTTTTGTGCAAGTATCAAAAGTTTATTAAAGATTTAATATAACTTTATAATTTATCTGAAAATTACTTATTTAATTAGTATAATATTCCTTATCATCAAAAACAAAACTAAGGTAATTATCAAAATTTTATTAATTTTGGCATTTTGCTCTAGAATATAAAATAAGATCTGAATAAGATACAGAAATTTTTTATTAAATTTTATCATAAACATGTTTTTATTCTTCTCAGATAATTCCTTAGTTAAACTATTATTTTAAAAATCTCATTAAAAAACTTTATTTCAAAAAAAAATTGACTTCATAAAACATAATTAAAATAAAAAATTGACTTTTTATTAATGAATTTTGTGTGGTTTCAGACCATAAGAAAATGAATTCCTTTTAGGAATAATAATTATTTACATTAAAGTATTAGAGTCAAAAAGCATCATAAACCAAAAGAATAAAAATTAATCTCATTATTTTTTCTAAAACCATCAGCCTAAAATACTGCTGCAATCAGACATACCATGGTATAATCTCTAATATTTTACAAAAAAAAATAAAATAAATCATCTTGTCAAGTTTTCACCTTTTTTTACAAAAATTCTCTTCATTTGATTTAATTATTGGTTTTATATGCTATATTTAAATATCGAAAAGGTTTTCTATAATTTTTTCCCTGTGTTATTTCATTTTCAACGATAGGCTTTTATTTTCGCAGATGACCAAGGTTTCCGAGTTTGGATTATGTGACAGGCACTCATCATAGAAGACAAAAAAGGCCTATTTCTCTTTAAAAAAAAATAACGGATTAATGTTAAAGGTAAATTTCTTGCTACTCTTCTTTCATATATTAAGCTAAATATGTATTTTATCTATTAAATAATGATAATGATATTAAATAAGAAATTACATATACAAAATATATGATATTTTATACATTGCGTATGTGAGTCGCGAGGGAAATTTATATAATTAAATATTTATTAATTCATATACCCGAGAAAATAAGGGTATGCAGCCGGGAGTTGAACCAAGGATCCTCCAATTTGTACTCAGTGTGTCGCTTTACCACTAGACCACAGCACTGGCATTCGGGTATAATGATATTAGGCTGAAGAGAAATTTTTATAAAACTAAAAAGCTTAAATAAATTTTAACTTACCCTTGAATTTTTGTTTTGTTTCTCTATTCTTCATATTTTACGTCACTCAGAAGTGTTGTGACCCTCTACTGCATCCTTTACAAGCTCTCTCCATTTGACACGGTCTTGGTCTTGGGCCTGTCTTAGGAACCGCTCGAAAGGTTTCCCAAGGACTGCACTGGCAGCATCGACCCATCTTTGAGGGGATCTTCCTTGCCTCCTCCTCCACTTGCCGTTGGATTTGCCAATCACGATGGTCTTTTCAAGAGCATCGGGTTTTATTTCTTGGAGGATAGAAGCGTTTGTGATCTAATATCTCCCAATACATTTCAAACGCATCTATCCTTCTTCTTTCGTTCTTCTGACAGTCCACGTTTCAACCACGTAAAGGAAGACAGGGAAAACCAGAGTCATCAAAACCTTGATCTTGGTGGTTTTTGACAGTTTTCGGTCTCTCCAAATCCTGCCTAAGTTGTTAACCTACTTTCACCAGTTGGAATCTTCTGGAAATTTCCTTTTCACAGCCTCCAAATTTTGATATGAGCGAACTGAGGTAGGCAAATTCTTCCACCACCAAGCGGTTGCAGATCGTGTCCATGGTCGATCTGGTTTCTTCGTTCGCTCTACTCAATTATCATGACCTTCGTTTTTTTCGTGTTGATTTGGAGACCATGTTCTTCACTAGTTGTTATTAACTTTCCAAGAAAAATCTCAAGTTCTTGTTCGCTTTGGGTTATCGTCAGCGAATCGAAGATTAGTTATCTTTCTACTCCCAACAACCGCACCAAGACCAATGCGCATTAGATACCCTGTATATATATTTATTTTGTTTACAAGACATTAATTAATATTGAAAACTATATTAGTCTTTCTCTTACCTATATATGTTAATATATGAGAGAAAGAACTGCATTCATGCCAAAAATTCAAGATTTTGATGGAAATACTCATTTTGAACTCCATAAGGACTTGAAAAAAATTTCTCAAGAATGAAAAGAGTTAGGGGGTGGAAATTTGATATTTAAGTTCAAGCACCCCTTTGGCATGTAACACAAAGCAGCCATATCAGATTTTTTTATTAACTCTATTTACACTCCTTTAACACATATTCCAAGGTTCATCGATTAGGAAATTAGACTGGTTAAATGAAAATACCAATTAAATGATAGATTTGTTTTTATTAATTACACACCTCTATAAAATTTTTTTTTCTTGAAATTTATAAAGAGCTATTTGAAAATATGATAAACAACTTTAATGGTTGCAAATGTCTTTGAAAGTGCATATGCTACTTGGTCAAATAGAAAAATTTAAAAACAACATGGGAGTATATTCAGAAAAACAAAGAAAAATATTTTAATCAAAACTTTATTAACTTATCAAGGCCAATATAATGAAAATATTATGGGAGACTATACGTAGAGAAAGTATTCATAATAATACTCGTTGACATAGCAGTAAGGGTAACAGGATTCATTTTTAAACTTTTATTCAAAAATTTAATAAAAAGAATATATTTCTTTTGGTTTTTACAATAGAAAATCTTTGATTTTCTCAAATATCGAAATAATGTTCTCCTGGTTACAAAACCAAACTTATTTATTATTAAATATATATTTTTTTCGAATGATTGTCAATAAAATTATATTCTAATGGCCACAAGAATCAGGTTTATGTGAATAAGGTTGATTTGTAAAAGCTTTCGGACACTCAAGGGTAGGACAACACCCAGGAAATACTTTGGAGTAATCTCTCACAATTTTGCAGCCTGGAGGAGCTGTTTCGTCACAACAACCACAACTAAAAAAAAAATCACATTATTTATTTTAAAAAAGATGTCACATTATTTCGCCTGCTGAGAATCATAGTGGCGAGAGTTCGAAAATTCAATATTTGAGTCCTTTTCTCGAATTGAATTTCGGACTTTCGCCACAGATTCTCAGCAGGTGTATAAGATTTATAAAAGAAATCTGGAGTGATTGATCTCAGAGCACACAACTTTCTCTTATCATGGATAATCGAAACTTATGTAATGTGCTGTCACATCAGATTTCTCGTATCGACATATATTTAAATCCCAAGATATTAAATTTATAATAAATAATAATATTTATATATTGTATCCATTAATGGATAGCAATTGCTTCTCATTTTACTTTCTCTTACCTATGTATATATGTAATATATAAAGAGAAAGTATTGGATTAAAGTTCAAAAACACGATGTCTATATTTTGATGGATATAAAAGATTTGAGGTTCCTCGAGTCCAAAAAAGTGATTTTCGCAAAATGGGTCTGTCTGACTGTGTGTGAGTGTTCAATTTTAAGCATGAAGGAATTGAGCTAGGAGGTTGAAATTTTATATTTGAGTTAGGTACCTCCCGGGACGTGACACGAAGCTTTTGAACAAAATCGGCGCAAAAGTACTAGTACTTTACTGATTTTTCAGTTTTTTTTTATTGTAGAATAGACAAAAGAATTGCCTGGAGAGGGGATCTTACTTAAACACTAGAAAAATATTGCAAATAAATAGAAAATATTAATAAATACTTACTGGACTACCTGAATTTTTAATCTTTCACCTAGAACTGAGCATCTAGCTTGTGAACATGGTGGATAATGAAATATTTGTCCATGTTTGAATGCTTTATCCATAGATTTTACGTAGCATTGCTTAGGATAATCTAAAAATAAAAGAAATAAAATAGGACGATACAATAACCAATAGGGCTCTACTAAATTGTTAACGGATTATTTTAAAAAATATTTTTAAAACAAATCAATTGCCCTCAGTCCTTGGTGTAGTTGGTGCTGGCTTTTTTTTTTTTTAACATTCACACTTTTTTCTCATTCGCACTCACACTCACACACACTTCACACAGTCTTTTAGGCAACTTAGGCCATTTAAGACTTTAGACGATAACCGTTGTAATTAATATTTATATTGTGGGTTCAGGCATTTCTATTTAAGCCATCTAGTATCCAAATGGCTTAAATAAAATCATCGGACTGCCTGGGTCCGAACCCGCGACGTTTGGTATAGGAGGTAGGCACGCTACCTACTATGCCACACCCGGGGGCGGTGCTGGCCTTCTATGCCAAGGGTTCGGATCCCAGGCAGTCTGATGATTTTATTTAAGCCATTTGGATACTCTAGCTCAACATCCTGAAAGGACAAGTCGGTTGCCGCTGCTCAGGGGGTATTGAGGTATTGAATGATCAGTACAACGGGATCTCTCCATCTTTATCTTGATTTTCTAGATCGGAGAGGCCGCTACTTCTTAATTCAAGTATCTCGCCAATTTTAATCACGTAGGCTGGGTCTTGTACCAGACCTCAGAGAAAAATTCTCTTGTCGGGCCCGAATCGAACCCGAATCTCCGCGGCAGTGGCCAGAAAAAAATCAAATCACTCGTTAATAAACATCGATTATTTACAAACAATCGATACTTAAAGTAATTAAATTTAAAATCATCATCTTGCCGTGGGGCCTGGCCACAGAGAAGAGCTACAGTCACCACAATCGTTGCGGTTAAGTGATTGCAAGCCCGGCGAAAGCTCGGGATTGGTGACCCCGAGTGTGTTGAACGTTTGCCCGTTCCCGGTAGCCATCGATAATATGTATTTAACCATTTATATAATAAAGTTATAACCCTAAATGGCCTCAGTAGCCGAAAAGGGTTTAAAAAATCATAATCATAATGTTACCTCCCCTTCCCCCATTTCCTATTGAATAATCCCTTCTGAAACAATTAGGGGTCCGTTTGTTAATAAATAATCGATGTTTTCTAACATCCGAATTATTTTTTCACAATCGCACACCTCTAGTAACAATTTATAATAATATCGCTCATTTGCTGTAAGTGTTATAACTCAAAATTTTTATTTTTTCAGGAGATCAAAAAACAAAATAAAATTGTAGCATATTTATATAGAAACTCGATTTAAAAACTGGTAGCTATACAAACTAATTCCTAATTAACGAAAATATCACTGGTACACCATCCACAGATTCTTTTTAACTGAAATGTTACGATTTTGAAATCAACAAAGAAGTTTAAAAAAAAAATTGCGATTCGAAAAAATTAGATATTTTGCTGCGAGTATGAAAAGCTCAGACATGCCAGATAAAAGAGCTTTTTTTTGTTATCCTTACTTTGCAAATAACTCACTAAGGGCGATTTTTAAATTATGAGGATATTCAGCAAATGAGCGATATATTAAACTTATTGAAAATTTTTTTACATACCCGGATGTTCGTCTATATACTCAACATAATGCTCCGCTTCTATTGAATTAATATTTAAAAAAATAATACTAATAAAAGTGAATAAAAATAATTGAACTTTCATGGTGGATATTCTAAGTTTTTGTTACTCTCTGAATTTTCTTCTCAAATTAACCAATTTATACAATTATATATGACTTTACACTCTCCCCCTCAATGATAACATTTGGTTTTATCTAAAGAAAATTGAATTTTCCCCTTTTATCCTTTATTTTGTTGTTTGGCGAAGGGGAGTTAATGTTTTCTCAACTTTAGTGTCGAGAGGAATAGTCAAATGTTTGTATACCAATAAAATCACTGCTCAATCCTCCGATTGTTTACCCAGAGTAAACGGTCAATAATAATGAATTCATTAGATCTTGACTTATACTCGGGGAACTTATCTTAAAAAATTTTGAATTGAATCTATTGACTTTTTTTACTTTTTTTTATTTACTTATGAAATGCAATGGGTCAAATTAATTAAGGTGTTCTGGGAAACTAAATATATCTCGACACAAAAATCTGGTGTGACAAGCTCGGTGCACAACTTTCTCTTACCGAAGGGTAAGAGAAAGTTGTTTGCTGTGCGCCAGTCTATTTATTTTATTTTTCAAATAGTAATTACATTTTTTTGGTATATTTTACAAATCAAAATATCTTATTTCTTTTATTTTTTTTTCACTTTTTTCTTTTTCTAATGATGGAAAAGTCGTTCGCTTTTCTTTTTCGGCTATTATTTATGGATTGTTCTTAGCTTCACTTCTTCTTCTTTTTTGTTGTTGTTGTTGTTGTTGTAATTGAATTATTCAGATACAAATGTTTCTGTATAACGAATCATTCATCAATAGTAGGTATGAAGAACGATTGTAGAGAACGATCGAATTAGAAGAAGTTACTAGAGCCTTCCCACCAACGTCAAGGTGTCAATCCAAGGGAAGGACGACTCTATTAGGAAGAGAGAAAAAAAAACATTATTAATCTAATCAAATAAAGATTAAGAAGAAATTAATAAAACTCACCGCCACGAGCCCAAATGAATATTCCTCGCCAAAGGTGGAAGTAGGCAAGGTGATGCTTGAGCTCAGGTGCCTATTTTAACTCCGAGGAGGAATGGAGTTAAAAGGAGAGATCCTGACCCTTAAATTTCTTTAAGGGACGAGGAGGAGAGGAGGGAGGCACCTTCCGTTTCCCATAGTGATGAATGTCTTGGCATGAACGATTCTCTTCCATTACAAGGTTGGAGCCCTCTAATGGTTGATCCTCATTTACGACAAGGTTATCCATCACTCCCCATCTTCTCAACCCTGTGCAATGAATAGTTTCTTGGCCCGAACGATTCTCTTCCATCTCGAGGTTGGAGCCCTCTGACGGTTGATCCTCATTTGAGACAAGATTATCCATTGCCTTCCATCTTCTCAATTGAGAAAAATGAAATTCCAGAAGTTGATCAGAATCGGTCTAAAAAATTAATTGAGAAAATTCAATATAATATTAATTACTAGTAATTGAAGTTAATTATTACTTACAGGAAACGTTGGCGAGTCGCGCCCCTCTAAAAGAAAGCGTACTCTCTTCCTTGGAGCGGAGGCATCATCCAAGGAAGGATTAGGTGTACGCTAATTGACAAAAAGTATTAGAAATGCAAAATGTAATATTTATTAATTAATATTAATATAAATTACCTTTAAAATACCCTTAAGGCGCACGCACTCCTCTCTTTTTAAACAAGACTGGAAAATAAAAGAAAAAAAAATTATTATTCATTTCATTTGAAAATATTTCTAAATTAATTCAAAATTTATCTTTATTTTGTTTATAAAAGAAGTAAAGGCCTCAAGTCTAATGAATGAATGGAATAAAGAATAATGAAGCCAAGATAGCATGAGAATCAAATGGATCAAAATTTCAATTTAGAAATTGAAAATTTTTTTTCAAAAATATCAAATAGATAAAAAGGAATGTCAAATAGATCAACTCACACGCAGAGAAAGCAGGCAATTGCCCATCGCCGGTACTAAGAATGTTTTGAGAGTTCGCAAAAACACCCAAACCACGCGTTCACTAGTAACGGCGCACATAGGAGTATTTGAAGTAAAAACCCGATCAAAATAGAAAAACTCAAAATTGATGCTTCTTTATCTACTATAACCGGTTTATTGGAATCAAGGACGATTCAGAGGTGTTTCTCGGGGGGGGGGTAACTGGTGTGACTGGTCGCACAACACAATTTTTTCTTAATTTCGGAAAATTTAAGGCGCATTCTGGCCAATTATTTATTATTTTCCTTATATAAGAATATAAATACGCGTACAAATAAAATTTTTAAGTATTAATTTTTAAAATTTTACATTAAAAATAAATTTTTTTCGAAAAAAGTATTTTTTTTTTCAAATCTCGTGGAGGGGGTTTTACCCCCTTTACACCCCCCCCCCAACCCTTCCGGTTCGCTCCTGGTCATAACATCACTCGACCCAGCCATTGTGTCACTGCTTGTCTTGGTTCTAGCCTCTCATTTTCGTTGTCAGTTTTTTGTGCAAATGTCTTCATGTGGTGGTCAACAGAAAAAACGACTTGAATGTGGTTGAAGGTATGCTCTCTATATTACAGTATATTTGATTGTTTAACGTAATTATCACTGTTTCTTATAAATATCAAAGTCCTTTTTTGTCGTTTTTTTTAAGAAAATTTCGACAAATTAGTGTTTTTGTTTATGTGTCCCTTGTCCCTCAAACTTTTTATCTGCATAAGTTTAGTCCTTTAGGATGTAGAAACAAGAAAATATATCCCCCCATCTCACCCTATATTTTCTTATAGTATTTTTACGTGAACGAGCTCCGTTCTTCGGGCTGGTTGTTGTGGTCTTTCTTCCTCAAATTCTTTTTTTCTTCTATTTTTTTTCCTTTGACTCTTTCAAAATATCATAGACTCCATTCTGGTAATTTTTTACTCTTCCCAAAGGATCTATAACAAAAGAAAACTAAAATTCTACTAAATCGATTTAATGATTTCTGTTCCCTCGTTCACTTTAAAGTCTAATAAAAAAATATGGGGTGGTCGGTGATGTTTTTCTTGTTTCTCATCCTAAAGACTAAACTTTATGCCCATATAAAGTTTGAGCGACAAGCCCGACACATAAACAAAAACACTAATTTGTCTGAAATTTTCTTTAAAAAATGTTCAAAAAAGCGACTTTTGATATTTATAAAAAACAGTGATAATTACGTTCAAACTTAATCAAATATACTGTAATATAGAGACTTACTTTCAATTTCCACATTCAGTCGTTTTTTTTCTGTTGCCCCCTGAGCTTTTGCCAAACTGAGTACGAAATGGGCCCTAAAACCAACAACAGTTAAACAATGACTGACTTCCGACTGACTTGTGACCAACCAACCAGAGGGTCGAGCTGTTCCTAGCCGTTATAGTAGTGAAAAACATCCTTTTGTAGCTTAGGTAACTTTGGTTTTTCTTTTTGTCTTTCGCTCCCCTGTCGCGTCAAAATTTTATTGTTGGCCAGAGCTTTTATACCTTCTCAGCGCCATGTAAATATTTACAAATGTATTTTTTTTGTATTTATTTTTTTAATATATATTTAGTTACCCATAGCACTTAGTTAACTTGACCACGTACATTTCATAAGTAAAAATCTGAAATACTACATCATTAAAGTGTACTTCAAACAATTTTCACGGTAAAATGTGAATATTATTGCGAATTTTAAAGAGGATCTAAAAAATAATTGATATATGAATTTTAATCAAAATCGTTAGAGGCAATTTTGAGAAAATCGAAAAAAACTGAAGTATAGTTTACTTTAATTAAGATTTTTTTTTAATTTACAGATTCGGTTCAGTTATTTTTTGGGTGCCATCGACCATCCTGCCCCTGCTCTTCGGCTGCCAGTCTCAACTTCCAGATCTGCAATTGGCTATACCCCAGGCGGATCAGGAATTTAATAAATTCTTTTTGAAATTGAATCTTATCCTAGTGGTAATTATTATATTTTCCTATATAATAGCCTATATAGTTTCACAATCTAATTGTAATAGTTTTCACTATATTTGATAGTATATATATTTAATGCATTTCCCATTTTCTAAATTAATATTCGAAATATGGACATAATATTTATATAATAATTATGGTAAACAATATATTTATTTCTAATTATATAAATTATAATCCTACCAAAGGCCTATATTCTCTGTTTGTGTTTTGATAAAACTAATCGGTTTTCAAAGTATCAACTCTGATCTGTACTAGGCATATATCAAAAATGATTATTTGCATTCCATGTTTCAATTAATAGTATGATTTATGTTGGGAAAGCAGTGAAATTTTATTTGCTCATCATCAGTCGAAATTGTTTTGTCGTAGTATAGATAAAAATATTTTGAACTCATCGATCTACGTATTATATCTAATAACATCCAAAAAAAAAATTAACTTTAATTCTGTAAATTTCGTTTGTTCGAATCTAACAATATTTCCGATCTGAAGTTTTTTTTGAATTTGATTGTAGAATTTGTAGCTGAATGATCATTAAAAGAAGGAAGAAATTGACTAACTCTTTCGTATCCTCTTTTGTTTTCAAGTCTCCTTTTTGTCTAAAAGAGATGTTAGAGAAATGGTAGCAAGTTAGAGATGAAATTGGAAGAAAAAGTGAGGGAGTAGAGGGGTATTAAATTAAAAAAATAAAATACAATTGTTTAATTAACATTCTTCTTTATTTTTAAATTAACATTTTGGTTTTGGACAACAATCAGGATAGTTTTTGTTATTGTCGGTGACCAGTCTGCAATTTGGCGGAGGTGCAACAGCACCGCAACTAAAAACCAAAGTTTTTTTATTAATAATAAAGTATTCTTATTGTAATATGATTAATCATAGTATATAATATCCCATCACCAATTCAAACAAATTGGGGAGCCAGAAGAATTGTCCCTTTTAGCAACGTTTTTGCCGCTACAGTTATTGAATAATTTAAATTTAAACCATATAACTAGCAACTTATTACGATTACCGTATAATTTCACTCTTCGGAAAAGCCACCTGTTTGATTATAATCGAAATTTTAAATATTGATAGGGTGACCATACGTACCGTTTTGAACCGGACAGTACCGTTTTTTTTTTCATATTTCTCGGTCGTACCTTTAAAAAAGTCAATTTTGTCCCGTTTTTAACAAACTTTAGTTTTTGTAGAAAATTGAACCGCGTATTATTTATTTCTCGTAAGACTTTATGCTAAGGAATACGTAAAACGAGAAATACACCCCTCAAAGTCTAAGTTTTTGTATCTGTTCTGTCACTACAGAATAATTATTTGTAGAATTAGTATATTTATATAATAAAACTTTTTTATCATCTTGTGAAATCTATTATGAATGCATAATATTTGAAGAGTTGAGAATTAGTAGGGGTCAATGAACCCGTTTTTTTTGTATGCCATTTTAACCTTTATGTATTTTATACATAAAGTCGTAAATGGCGAACAAAAAATTTGTCCTCATTCTAATTCTCAACTCTTCATTTTCTCCGTCCCGATTTTGACATTAATTTCCAATGCGGTTACCCCCAAAAAGAGCACAGGCCTTCCGAGGTTCATAGATTTAGATCCCTGATTTATTATAATAAATTTATTTAACACATTTTCTTTTCGTAAGCTTACCTGACTCTCTGAACGGCAAATTTATCTCCATGTCTATCGCATCTAGCTTCAGTACATCCTCTCTCATTCCATTTTTCTCCAACATTATATGCTTTATTTGATGATTTTATCCAACATTTATTAGGATGAGCTAAAAAATAAAAATATTTATTTAAATTAGGATTAATTTTAATGATTTTTTAAGGGTGGGTAGTCAGATTAGGTGGTTTGGAGAAAATTTCTCCAGTCCATTTTTATCTATTATTAAATTTTATCAATAAAAAGACGGAAGATAAATTCTTGGATATGGTAGTTGTTTTTGGAAATTTGAAAAAACAAAATAATTTTAAAAAATTATCTTGATTTTATTTTCAGTCTATTTTGGCTTACAAGTTTTTGACACCCGTTTCGTCAAATTTCCTTCATCAGAGATATAAACTGTAAAAAATTGGCCAAAATTGCCCAAAAACTTGTAAGCCAAAAAGCTCTGAAAATAAAATCAATATAATTTTTTAAAATTATTTTGTTTCTTCAAATTTCCAACAAAAAACTACCCCTATCCTCCAAAAATTTATCTACCGTCTTTTAATTGATTGAACAATAGACTACACTGAAATCATTTTAATAATTAAATGTATACAAAACAAAAAAATATTGATTTAATAACCAAATTGAGCAAAGAAAATATCCCCAATAAAAAACTTTAAACATATCACCTAGTGCAGGGTTTCTCAAAGTGTCAGTCGCAACCCGGCACCGGGTCGTAGAAAAATTTTGCCGGGTCGCGATAAAAAAAGGTAAAAACACAAAAAAAAAAGTTTACTACATTTACATAAAGTTTTAAATGAATTATTAATTTTTTAATTACTTCTATTTTTCTTTGCAATTTTTGTGTATTAAATAAAAAATACTGCAACTTTTTTTTTTAATTTAAGGTCTTTTTCGGCATCTGAGACCATTTAGACCCCTATAACTTGATTTTTATTAAAAACTAAAATTTGTTTTGAAAATAATGTTTTTTTTTTTCATAAGGTGGATCTCAAAAAATTTTAAAACATCTTACTGGGCCGCTGTCAAAAAAGTTTGGGAAACGCTGATCTAGTGCATCATTTAAAATATTTTATAATTATTACACTATAGTATTTTCAAAGAGAGTGGAGTGGAGGGGGAAATGGGGAGGCTGCGTGAGCCTTTGTTGGATAAGAGAGTAAAGAATTTTACATACCAGAGTTAGGTTCTAATAATTCAATAGAAGCCGCCCCACGTGTCGAATTGATTTGTACCATTACAATACAAATAGTAGCGAATAAAAATAGTTGAGCTTTCATCTTGCAGGTAGCAATGAGATAGGTTTCTCTCAATCGACTGAATTTTCCTCCTTTCAATCTAGCGAATTTATATACGAAAGTATAACCTTGACCTCTTCTCTTCCTATGATATCATCTTGTTGTATATAAGGAAAATTAAAAATTCAATCAGTTATAGGACAAAAAAAAAAATCAAAATAAACAGGTTTTATCTCTTCCATCTTCTTGTTTATGTTTATGCTCTTCTATATTCTTTTTATATCTTGAAAAATAATCTAAATGGTAATATTCTTCTTGGTATTTATATTTTCCTTGTGGATTTTTCCTTATTGGCTTTCCATTTGCCCTAGTATCATAATCAATCACAATTATTAATTTTGTTTTCAATATTTATTATATAATTGTAAATCCAATATTATAAAAAAATGAAGATTTTAACAAATTATCTTAAAAAAGAAACTTCACTTTCAGAGAGCATCTATTCTTAAAATGAAGGATCAAAGATAGGAAGGGGACGAGTTAGGTTGGTCTAGTTTATTGGAAAAGAGGGAGTGGGCAAAATTAAAGGATATATTTAAAGCAGAAGATATCAAATAGATTTCTGAAGGCAAATTAATTAATAAGCCAAGATTCTTTAGAATTTTGGAGTTTAGGCTTTCACAGTTGTTATCATTAGAAAAAGAATTAGATTTTCTGTTTAACTCTGGTTTATTTGTAAAAATTACAACGTTTCGGCCACAGAATGAGTGAAAAAATTACAAATAAACCACAGTTAAACCGAAAATCAAATTCTTTTACCAAGATTCTTTAGGTTTGATTTCGTTTGTAGCATCTGGAATTGTTTTGTCTTTCACTACTTAGTTCTCTGCCTCCTATGATTAAATCTTATAATAAGTTTTGTCTTAAGGTGCTAGTTGTGTGAAATTTTTATTTAGTTCTGAACGCAGAGATTATTTGAGTCATATCATGGGCCACCATTTGAAATTCTAATAGATTCTCACGAAGCATTAAACACTCGCCAGTTTTTATAAATTTAATATTTCCGTATATTTTTGGCCTTCTTTTTAGGTGGGGATCCAAAACGTGAAATTTAGAATCATCTAAAGAAGTTTTATAGATCATCTTATAAGGTTCATTTTTCAATAATCTCATCCATTGAATTTGCAGCCTAGAGGTAGTTTCGTCCGCGGTATTTCTTTCTCTTCTTGTCGTTTACTTTTCTAGTGGCTTCGTTGAAATAATTCTGGCTGCGACATTCATTTTATCGAAAATGTATTTTTATTTCTTCCACACTTCATAATAATGCTCAGGGTTGTATAAATTATTTGCTTTTTTTATTTTCATTTCTATCAACCTAAAATCAGGATCATTCGGTAGAAAGGAATAACCTGATTCAAAAATTTTCGTAAAATTTTTGAATTAGACCAATTACATAATTAACAAAAATTAATGAATTCCATATAATGTTAAAATGACATCAGCTATCTAATGGTTCATTTTTGAAAATTACCTTGCATTAATTTTGGATTTAGGAATTTGCAATTACCTTTGGTATGAGAAAGTAAAAATGAGCATTTGGAAAAAGTTTGTTGTTTATTTGTTTTCCTTAAAATATTGTTAGTTTTAAGAGGGAGCAAATTAGGAAAAGGATGGAATTTTTTGCAGAAAGATTTTTTCGTTATTTATAAAAAAAAAAACAAGCCATTGGTGAAAATAAGGAAGCATAGTATCTAATAGAAAAAAAAACACAAGGAAAATATTACACATTTTTAATAGATTATTTACATTTTATTTATTGGCGAATAAAATGGAACACAAGTTCAGTGTGTGTCGTGTGTGGAAATAGATCGAATGGAACGACTGTTTTCAGTTTGAATGAACGATGATTAGCAAGTTGAACAAGGTTCTTTTGGACATTTTTATGCTCAGGGAGACATGAAATATATAGAATCTGAGAGATGTGGGTCCATTTGCTTAATTCTTCAATCATACTGCTATCTATGAAAAAAAAAAGATAAGAATTAATAAATAAACAGTAAATCAATTTAGGATTATCTGAAAAATGGGATGGGAATTCTTTTGCTGATTTTTAATATAAACATACTTATATTGTCCAAATAAAATTAAAGTGGCAAAGATTGATTGGGATAATTGATTTTAATTCGGCCGAACATTGACCTTAAACAATTATTTATATTTCTTCTCTATTATAAGATTCTTTAAATATACACGATATCGCCTGATTCATAAAAATTTAAAATTTATAATAAACATTTGACAGATCGATCAGTCTTAAAATAATTCTTAACTAGAAGTTGTTATCTTTGTTGATAATGTATTGTATAATATTAAAATATTTTTCTCCCTTAGCAATTATTTAAAGACAAACATAAAGACATAAGTTGAAGATAATATAACGTTGAATAAATATTATATTTACAATCAGTAATTTATATATATATATATGTCATATCTCGAAATAATAAGTGTAAAGATATAAATAAAATATTTAATATTATTAAGTCACAAAGCACAAAAAATATATTTTAATTGGCAATTAATTAATTCCGATTTGTTGGTCCGATTCTATTCCAGTTTGAGATCACCGATTTATGCTGAGGAACTTTGTCAGATGAAACAAGTTAATCTATCTCTCTTTAGAATCAGACTCAGAGGCAAAAAGTTTTTATCGATCAATAGACCTACCTAAATAAAAGTGTGCGGATCCCGCAACTCGGGAAATACTTTTAATGATTTCAGATAATCATAAATTGATAGTTAATAAAAAAAAAAAATAAAATAAAATAAATACTAACCAACTCCACCTCGACCGGGATTTAGTAAAACAATTATTTCACTAGCCAATTCTAAATTATTCAAAACCTTTTTGAGTTTCTAAAAAAAAAAAAGAAGAAAAATATTATTTTTTGGATTGATTTACATCGATTAGGATTTATGTTTATAAAAATTTGTTTATATTAATTAATTAATAGAATCAAATACTATTTCCCACTATGATTAACTAAAAAGTTATATATATATATTAGGGAGGTCCTTATTTTTCAAGTTACATTTTTTAATTAAGGTACGAATACGAAATTAATTTAGTCCCTTATGGACGAAAACAAAGAGAATGCTTCAAGTTTTTTTAGAAAATTCTCAATGTTCAAAGGCGATGGGCCACGTGTTCCTGTTTTACAGTTCATATTTAGCAGATATTATTTTTTAATGAAATGAAAATGATCTACCTGTACTAAATTTACTACCTGTTACTAAATTTTAAAAAAAAAATTTGATCCACATAAATAAGGACCACCCTAATATATGTATTTGTGGTAGTTAATTATTAGGATAGCAGAAAATTGTTTCGAGAACATTTTATATTAAAAATAAAAAAGCAATAGAATGAATTAAAAACAAATCCTTTGATTTATTAAATGGACCCTGATACTCATTAGTGTGTCAAGCGCCAGGTACCGAGATTTGAGTTTTTTTAAGACATATTTCATAAAAAATATTATTAATTATAGCATTTGAAACAATATTCCGTGCTTAACTCAATTTTTAATTTTTTTTTGGCGCTTGACACACTAATGCGTAACAGGGTCCAAATAGAAAATATAAGCCCTAAACACGATGTAAAAAGACAAGAACTCAGAAACATTTGATAAAAATGAATACCTTTTCTACTTTGCCAGTTATAAATTCCACGTTATTAATATTGTTACAACGGGCATTAAAACGAGCATCTTGAATACTCGAAAGGGTTATATCAATGCCCACGCATCCACGTGCTCTACTGCTTGATAATAAGCTATAAACACCTAAAAATAGAAAAATTAAATAATTTAAATTGTGATGATTTGTAATAGCTAAATAAGCATTAATTATATAATAATTTTCATAATTCATTCAAATTCCACTTTTCTCCTTTGATTAAACAGTGATTGTTTTATTCATCCATGATTCTTGTATACCTCCACCCAACTTTCCCACCCACTATTCAAGAAAAAAATTTTTGTCCCCCCCCTAGAGCCCCCCCTAATGGTCCAATGTTATACATATTATATATCATTTTACTCGGGAGGAAGTCTAGTTTCTGAATATTTAAAAAAAATTATAGGTTATGTAAGAAAAAAAATTTTTGTCCCCCCCTAGAGCCCCCCTGATGATCCGATGTTATACATATTATATATCATTTTACTCGGGAGAAAGTCTAGTTTCTGAATATATAAAAAAAATTATAGGTTATGAAAGAAAAAAACTTTTGTCCCCCCCCCCTAACCCCCCCCCCTAATGGTCCGATGTTTACCAAAAGTTCAGTTCTTGGCCTCTACCCCTAGTTTATGGGTGCAAAATTTCAAAACAATTGAATGAATAGTTTTTGAGATTTCGTTGACGAAAAAAATTACCACAGACATACACACAGACACACACAGACGTCATTCCATAAAACTACTTAAATGGATTCAGGGGACCTCAAAACGCATTTTGGCAGCTTCAGAAAAATTTCAATTTTTTTTTACGATTACATTAACTTTACCTCAACCTACGGTTGATGGGCAAAGTTAATAAATAAAATAAATAACCGAATTTTTTGATCATCCTGTAGCTTAGTGGTTAAAAGCCATAAATATCTTTGTGTAAGTTAATTAAGAGTACAATCAATACTTGACATAAAATATTATTATGATATTTATAGCTTTAAGCTACCTTGAGTTATTTAACAATATGTATTTTTTTTTTATCACAAAAAATAAAAATTATTAATGATTTTTATGCAAATGTGCTTGAGAATAATGTTCTTGGCCTTGACCTCTCTTCTTTCATAAAAAGCAACTATTAGGTATATATCGCCTTCTGAGAATAATAGTGGCGAAAGTCCAAAATTCAACATTTTGAGAACAGGCGTTTGAAAGTTTTCTAAACATATACATTTAAATAACTGGGCAACAAATGAATAGGCCAGAATCAATAGCAAAGAATGGAAATATATTTTCGATTCTTCGACACTCAAAAGAGAAGACGTTTTAACAATGTTTGCTAGGCTTAACTCTAAAATTGAATTTTCGGACTTTCGCCACTCCGATTCTCATATTGTAAACGTTTTGAATTTAATGATATAACGTCTTTACAGGGAGAGTTAACTCAAATACGACCTCGAGTTATTACGTATACGGAGCATCCAGGGCTCAGCATCAAACATAAGGATGATTGATCTACTCATGGATGAGAGAAACAAACCAAAATCCAGAAACAGGATCAATAAGAATAAAAATCAAGCCAAGAGGACTTCGTAAAAACGTGAGCTAATGCCTATTATTTATCTAGCTTGATGATTTCATTCTTTGGGATAATTTTTACTCGTTTTATATAAAAAAAACTAAACATATTTGATTCCTTGCGTCTACAAGCTTACAAAGATCATAATTTGTTTACTTCTTATGACTTGTATATTGTTGTTGCACCGGACTGTGCCTTTTGCTCTGCACCGTATATAATAATAACATACGGTATTTTAGAAGAAAATATAAATAATATATATATATAATCAGGATTCGCAGGAACTTTACAGCCAGGAGATTAAATAAAAAAAAATATTTTATTTTATTTTTTATTAGCCGACAATTGTAATTTTCATTTATTCTCGCCTCCGGGTCTGAAGATGGCCTAGGCCAGTGGCCTAAACGTCAGCCTGGAACGGCAACAATAAAAGAAATAATTTTGGGGCTGTCTTGGATTTTTTTTGACTCCTTAATAGGTATTTTAATGTTCATTCCAATCATATTACATTAAAATATCTAAAATCTTGTATAATTGACAATATTTCGTCGTGATTGACGACCGAAACGTCGGCGAATAAAAATTAAAAGAATTTTTTTATTTAGTATTCTGACTGCAAAGTTCCTCCTCCTGATTAAATCTCCACAGCCATAAAACATTAAGTTTTTATATATATATATATACATGTCAATTATAGTATTTAATTACCTGCTCCACAGCAGAGATCCAAAATTGTCGAGTAAGGTTTAATATTGACTAATTTTAAGCATTTTTTGACGAGCAATTCCGCAGCTTGGGGATTGATTTGAAAAAATGAGTCAGGTGAAATTCGAAATTCCAATCCGCCTAACTTTTCTAACAGAAAAGAATCGCCAAAGAGCAATTGTTGAGGTGCTTGTTCATTTGTGCATCTGGTGTGGGGGCTTGAAAAAAGGAAAAGAAAAGAATATAAATATTTGAAGGAGGTATATATATAGCTGAATGTTTGATATTCAAATATCTAGAAAGAATAAGCAAAGCTAGTTTATATTTCAATATATTATCAAACCAGGGCCGACGTTTCGAGATCATATCAGGCCCAGGTTATTGGCTGAAATTATATATCCTCGCCAAGTTATATTGGTCATACACAATTGTAAAAGGATCAATCATCTTCGTGCCATAAACATTTTAATTTTTCACATACCATGGACAGTCATTCATAACTTGGCGAGGATAAATAATTTCAGATATTAACCTGACCCTGAAGCTGGTCCCATACAAGGGCGGATCCAGAGGTGTTTCTCGGGGGGGGGGGGGGGGGGTAATCTGGTGTGACTCGTCGCACAACACTATTTTTTCTTAAATTCGGTAATTTAAAGGCGCATTCTGTACTTGTTTGCCAGAATATTAATACAAATCAAATTTTTAAGTATTAATTTTTAAAATTTTACATTAAAAATAAATTTTTTTTTCGAAAAAAAAAGGATTTTTTTCAAATCTCAGAGGGGGTAATTACCCCCTTTACCCCCCCCCCTTGTATCCGCCCTTGGTCCCATATGCGACCGAAACGACGGGCCAGGTTTGATAATAAATTGAAATATAAACTTTATTTCTACCTATTGGAATATAGATATTATTTACAAATAAATTGAAGTTTACTTACCAAGCTTGAAAATATAATGTATCTGGTCGAAAAGTTTTTCCTTCGTTGTCATAATATTCTCTGAGTTTTTCTACTTCTTCTTGAATTTCCGCCTCAGTCAATTGCTGTGGATGAAATTGCACCATAGCAAGTGTCTGATCCTGTTGATTACTTCTAATCAGCAATGTTCTCCAATGTCCTTCTTTAAAATCATGACATGCTGCTCGTGGTGATTTTTGAATATAATTTTCAAACCCCTAATTCAAAAAATATTAGTCAAATTTAATTTTTTTTTTATATCAAATCTACTTACTTGGGCGATATGTTTGTGTTTTTCTTTCATATTGACTAAATGCGTTGGCCTAACGCAGACGATGTTTCCTTTTGAACCACTTCCAACAAAAAAACCAAGTGTTTTGGGATTTCCATCAAGTCCTGTTCTTATATTATATTCGTCCTTATTTCTATAATGATTTATAATGGGCTAAAAATAAAAAAAAATTTTATACATTTATGGAAGAAAAATCTGGTGTGACTGGACAGCACACAACTTTCTCTTACCTTCGGTAATCGAAAGTTGTGTACTGTGCTTGTCACACCAGATTTTTTGTGTCGACATATATTTAGTTCCCGACAGTACGGAACATTTGAATTCAGATGTAAAATTTATAAGTATGGGAAAATATTTATATTTTGTTACCATGGCAACCATTTCTCCTATCTTCCCTATGAAATACAAGAGTAAAGTGGTCTTCAGAAGATTTCAATCGCAAAATGAGAATATACATTTTAAAGAGCATCTAAAAAATAACTGATTTTTGAATTTTAAAAAAAATCGTTGGAGCAAATTTTGAGAAAATCGAAAAAAACTGAAAAAGTACATCAGTAAAGTACTAGTAATCTTTGGCCGATTTTGATTAAAAGCTTATTTTTCCGGTCCCGGGGGTGTTTAAGTTAAATATAGAATTTCATCCTCGTAGCTCAATTTCTTCATGCTTAAAATTGAACACAGACACACCCCCACCCACCCACCCACAGACAGACCATGTCCGAAAACCACTTTTTTGGAATCAGGGGACCTCAAAACGTGAAGATCCATCAAAATCTCGACATCGAATTTTTGACATGAATCCAATACTTTCTCTCTATATATATATTACATATATACATAGGTAAGAGAAAGTAAAAAAGTAAGAGACGTCAAGGTGGTTTTATTTTTAAAATTAATCTAAAAGTAAGAATAACGTTTTCATTTTTACTTTCTCTTACCTAGATAAGTAATATATAGAAAGTATTGCGATCACGTCAAAAATTCGTCGAAATTTTGATGGATGTACATGTTTTTAGATCCCCTGAGTCCAAAAAAGTGGGTCCCGCAAATTGGTCTGTCTGTCATTGTGTGTGTAACGATTTTAAGCATGAAGGAATTGAGCTAAGAGATTGAAATTTTATATTTAAGTTAGCTACCCTCTTGGGCATTCAAAATAAGCTTTTGAACAAAATCGGCCAAAAAGTATTAGTACTTTACTGAAGTACTTTTTCAGTTTTTTTTTTTTTTTCGAATTTCTCAAAATCGGCTCTAACGATTTTGATTAAAATTCAAAAATTGAATATTTTTTAGTTGCTCTTTAAAAGTATATCAGGAAAATTTTTTGTGAAAATTTTTCGAAGTACACTTTACTGATGTAGTATTTCACATTTTTCAAATTTATTTTTACCACACACGTTGAGAATTTCCTAGAGGCATGTACTATTCAGGGCGCCCTTGAGGAAAATTCAATGGTGTATGAGAGTCTTTTAGGTGCGTGTCTCGAATAATCGTTAATAGCCAATTCAGAAGCTGGTTACTCTAGGCGGCAAGAGATGGCGTTTGTTCTTCCCATAAGGAAACAAGCGTTTTATTTCATTTCATTAGAAAGGTTGGAAAAAAAAATTTTCGAAAATCAAAAAAGTTGCTTTTATACGTTTGTAGATATTTGAAATAGCTTTAAGTTTAAAAAAATTTGAGGTCGATAGCTTCAAAATTGTGACTGTTGGAACCTCTCAAAATCAGCACCTCGAGTCAGGGCCGGAACTACGAGATTTTTTAGGGAGGGCAAAATTTAATTTGCCGCCCCTCCTTAAAATTTTCTATACAAAATTCATATCATTTTACCTTTTTTTTAGTAAGTCTTACTTTAATTGCCGCCTCCTGATATCTGCCGCCCGGGGCACACGCACCCACTGCCCCCCCTAGATCCGGCCCTGCCTCGAGTCACGCTCATCAAAGCGTATATATATATATTTTATCTTATCTCTTATATGTAGGGTGTAATCACAATATTTTAACTTATTGATATCATAGATTCGTAATAGTGTGTTGAAATTTCATCAATCAATTTTGCTAAACCTTTGGTATATAGTCGAAAACAATAAATCTGGAAGATAACAAATTCAATCATGAAAAAACTTACCGAAGGGATGATTTTTTGAATATTAATAGTGTTTGATTTCTCATGAATATTTTGAGTAATTTGTCTTAAAATGTCTTTACACCATTTGTTTTTAAAATCCAATTGTTCTTCATATGGAAGATGAGACAATGGAGTTACAGCTCTCCTTAAGAGTTCAAATTGATTTTCTTCTGTTATTTGCTCATCATTAAATTTATTCTTAACTAGAGAAGACTGGAAATATAATTTATTTTTATTTCTATTGATTAAATGATGATATTATGTCTAAATTATACTTACAAAATTTTTTGTATATTGTAAGTTTTTTAAATAATTCAAAAAAAGATAGGTTTGTTGTCTATATTTTGAAGTGAGAGAACACATTATTATAAAATGAATAATAAATATAAAGTGATTTATTATAATTTAATTGTAATATCAACAAATACTGAACGATTGATTTATTTTTATCACATAATATTTAGGTGAATTAAAAAATGGGAATCGAGAAAAGCAGAACACTTTTTGACATTTGAACGAAATTTGAGGTTATAAATTAATGGCGGGAAAACAAAGGCTTTTCAAATTCAACCATTTTAAATTGTTTATTGAAGCAACCAATGCAATTAAGTGAATTGATATTGATTATACCAGTGCTTTTTACTTTCTCGTACCTCTTATATTTTATATATAGAGTGTCAAACGAGATTTTGATGGATATACACGTTTTGAGGTCCCCTGAATCCAAAAAAGTGGTTTTCGCGACATGGTCTGTCCGTGAACAAAATATCTCAAGAACGGAAAAAGTTAGGAAGTTGAAATTTTATATTTAAGTTAGGCATCCCCATGGGACGTGGCACGAAGCTTTTGAACAAAATCGGCCAAAGAGTACTAGTACTTTACTGATGCACTTTTTCAGTTTTTTTTTTCGATTTTCTCTAAATTCGCTCCAACGATTTTTTTTTTAAATTCAAAAATCAATAATTTTTTAGATTCTCTTTAAAATGTATATTCTCATTTTGGGATTGAAATCTTCTGAAGACCACTTTACTCTTGTACTCCATAGAAAAGATAGGAGAAATGGTTGCAGGGTAACAAAATATAAATATTTTCACATATAAATTTTACATCTTGAAAATTGAATGTACCGTACTGTCGGAAACTAAATACATGTCGACACAAAAAATCTGGTGTGACAAGCACAGTACACAACATTCGATTACCGAAGGTAAGAGAAAGTTGTGTGCTGTGCGCCAGACACACCAGATTTTTATGTTGAAGTGTTAAAAAAAAAATATTAACGATATTTTTATATCACTTCATGACAGTTGCAGATTAATAATTAATTTTGTCGGAGGGACGGTTTTTTTTTTTTTTATTTAAGGACTTTGTCGGCATCTATGGCCATTTCGACCCTTTTCCTATTTATTTAAATTGATTGGTAACAAATTCAATTGAAATTAAAGAGCGGAAATCATAATTTCTTTAGATTACTAGTTTTTATAACCGTTTGAATTTCTTCTCGGGGGGGGGGGGGGAATCGCCCCCCCCCTTAATCCGCCCCTGCTTCATGATATGATCTTATTTTACAATTGCTAGGTCAAATCCTGAGGTCGTTTCAAAAGGAGGGGATTATATATTTTTTGTTTGCACTTGACTGAATTGAAATGAATGAAGGTTACATTAAATAATACTATTATTTATTATTTGAGCCAATCTTTGTACGAATAAAATGATTGTCTTAGAGTGAGCTGGATAGCTGAGTAGATCTTGTAGTAAGGAAGAAAGAAGAGCGATTGCAGCCAAGGGCGGATACAAGGGGTGGGGGGAGGTAAAGGGGGTAATTACCCGCCCCCGAGATTTGAAAAAAACTTTTTTCGAAAAAAAAAATTTATTTTGAATGTAAAATTTTAAAAATTAATACTTTAAAGTGTAAAATTGCTCCTTTTGGAGGGGCTACTACACTAATTTAAATAAAATAAAATATTTTAGATTAAGAAATTGAAAATGTTAAATTTGAAGGAATGCAAAAAATTTTATAAATTGATTATTAGATGTGCAAACTGAGCCGTCGTGAAAAACCTATGTTAAAAATATAAATAAAAGACAAATAGTTTATACTATTATAACTTAAAAATTTGATTTGTATTTATATTCTGGCAAACAAGTACATAATGCGCCTTTAAATTGCCGAAATTAAGAAAAAATTGTGTGTTGTGCGACCAGTCACACCAGGTCCCTCCCCCTCCCCGAGAAACTCCTCTGGATTCGCTCTTGATTGCAGCTAAGTTTATTTCGTTTATTAATCACTTCAACCCGACGTTTCGGTCAATTATGTAAATAATTTTAAACAATTATACCATTCGACATTTTGAGGAATTTTGTTGACACGCTTCAGCTCTGAGGATGGTCGTATATCTGACCGAAACGTCGGCTTGAAGTGATTAATAAATGAAATAAACATAGCTGCAATCGCTCTTTTCTTTCTTACTTACTACAAAATGATTGTTTCTTGTATTTTAATCGATTTTTGTTTTACTTTGATGGCCATATATATATATATATATATATATAAAGGATATCTTTGATTAGATATAATATATAGTTATATGTCCTCCAACGACTAATATGGATAATTCTAATAAGGCATCTCGTCGGTGAATCATAATAAAAGATTATTTACAATAAATATTACTAATATTATTTCAATAAATCAATAATATTAGTGATATATTTATATAATGTATTATAAGGATTAGATAGCACGTACTAATTTTGCTATACGATTTTTACTTTCAATTTTTTCTTTTAATAATTATTATAATTTTTATAATTGGTTTATCAACTCGAAACAATACAAAAAATAATAAATTGGGGCGTGGTTAATCTGTTAAGTAACAAAATTATTGAAAAAACAATTACGTAACATAAACAATGACAATCTATTTTTTAAATCTTTATCAAAATTTTATCAAAATATATATATTACATAAATTTTTTACATACATAATAGCATAATTGTATTGATATTCAAATTTAATAAAATGTAATCACTGAAACGATTCCCATATAAATTGTAATCGCAAAAGCGCCGAACCAAACAAGAGCTCTTGATGGTTGAGGCATCACGACGACGGCATAAACAAGAGTATGAAGAATTCGAAGTATAGCAAATGCTCGGAATAAATTTGTGGCAATAAATACCGATGGATTTGTTAAAGTATAAATCAAACCAATAATAAAAAATGGCAAAATATTTTCAAGATCATTACGATGTGCTCTAAAAACAAAAATAAAAAATTAGCAATTTAATTTAATCTTTTAATAATAAAAAAAAAAAAAAAATTGTTACCTTCGAACTCGTTCAATATCAGGATCATCATATTTTACTTTTCCTTTAAAATTACCTGCATCCTCGGGATTAGCAAAAATCTAAAATAATAATAAATAATTGAAATTAATAAATAATTATATTTATATAATAAATTAATAATTAATTACCTTTTTCCCAAGACGAAACCGGGCGGTTAATGGTGACATTAATAGCATTTTAAGTACAAGAATTGATGAATAAAATAAATACGATTTAAAAACAGGATTGTTTAAAGATAGAAGATCCATGATGATTATGAGATTGCAAAATTTAGAAAAAGATGAATCGAATGGAAACGAATGCTAAGAAGACTCAAACAGGTCTAGAAGGTTGCCTTAGAAAGCTGCCTGGTTTTCTACTATCAAAACTAATGATATCGTCCGCTTGATATCACACTTGTAAAATTTGAGTTCAAGGTTATAAAAACAATGTTTAATCAATTGCACGACGACCTACTGCGTAATGTAATTCCTCTCTTTGAACCTAAGCAAAGACAACATGGAGAGTCTATTAATAGTATTTTTTTTTGATAAAATTAGAATTGCTTTCGAAAAAACCATTTTTTTGTTAATAAAAAAAAATGTACAACTTTCATATCCTCTTTTTTTGGGAAATCTCATTTTATTTTGTGGGATGCCAAAGATATTTTAAACACAGCAACTATGATACCAATTCTTCCCAGGAGGGATGGCTTCGTTCGTTTATTTTTTGGTCGGATCTACTCTGGAAAGAGTCACCATTCTATTTGGGAGGAGAAGGGCTTTTTGTAATAACTCCTCATAACACCCTTTTCTAAAAAAAAAATCCTACCCTACCTTCTTCCCAAAATCTCTCTCAGGGATTCAGCAAATTAGTAGTATACCAATGGAGAAGAAAAATTAATTATCTTTAATTCTTATTTGATGAAAATTTGTTTCTAAATTGTTTGCAATTTACTAACACAGAAAAAAAGAAATGGGCATGGAGAACAGCTTGCTCACTGAAACAATTTATGTTATGAAGAAATAAAAAGAATAGCAGCTATTCATTATTTCATAAATTAGGGCCCACTAGGCTGACGTTTCGTTCTTGATTAAGACTATTTTCAGAGCTTGTGGTCGGTCAATATAGTGCGTATATAAATATTCAATCTATATGATCTATATTGGCAGCCCACAAACTCTTAATCAAGACCGAAATGTCAGCTTAGTGGGGCCTAATAAATAAAATAATCAATAACTCATATTCTTTTTATTTCCTCATAAATAAATTGTTTCAGTGAGAAGCTGTTCTCCATGATTCTTGGCTCAGCAAAAGACCGTGGTCAAGAGTTATTAGTTTTCAAGATGGACTAGAGCAGGGCACCGATCTGCTTTAGAAATGGATTTTTATCATATCCCATCATATAAGGAAAGGCTGTATCCTATCTGAAAGTATAATGCACAATAACGAATAGAAGATATGGTTTCGTCAAGTGTGAAAGAGATTTGGCAGTCGTAAGAGAGAAAACTACCAAAATCGTAGATCCAGGGAATCCAATCTTGACGACCAAAAGAGAATATTTGAGTCGACTTGGAGTCAGGAAGGAAGAATGAAACGTCCTTTTGATGAAGACCAATCAATTCCCCTATAAGCTTAAATATTGATTTTAAAAATCAAGATTCAATCCTGAAAAAAGACAAATATGAAATATAGACCTACGTCAGAAATCATCACATAATATTTTTTTTTAATTTGAAATAATGAAAGAGAAAATATTAATTATAAGAATAGGAAGATAAAGGAAATTAATGATACTTTTAAATTTTAGAGGATTCTGATTGTCCTGGCGATCGATGGAGGCGCGTGCGCCAGTTCCTCACCTCAAGTTGACATTTTTTTGTGATGATTATATTTAACAAAAAGACATTTCCTTCTATAATGATTTAATTAACTTAATAAATTATGTCAATTATAAAAGAGGAAATGAAAAATTCCGAAAAATTTGATGAAGATGCCAAATATTCATTTGAGATTGGTAATTATTACTCTTTTCTAACCCTATTCAACTTTTTAAATTAATATTTATCTATTTAAGTTTGGGAAATATATAGGCTTATATATATATATATAATTTTTTCATTGGTCATTATGCTAAACAGTGTTTTATGTATTTATTTTTTGATATGATTTATTATTTAAATCGGTTAATCTCTAGAATAGAATCCCGAAGCCATAAGTGGGCTAGTTCTCTCTTGACATTAGCTCAACGTACCGAAGCCGAGAATTCCCTAGTTTTAAATTTTTTTTAATCGAAGGAAACCGAACTGCATACCGAAGGACCGAAACAATTAGGTCGAGACCCCTGCAAGTTGTTTAAACTTGTCCCCGTGTCTTGGAATTCTATACTAGATATTAGCCTTTAAATCATGTCCCTATAAAAATGCAATTTGTTAAAATCTTCCAAGAAAAAGCAAAAGTATTTATTTTATCCTTTACTGTAAAGAAATTCATGTTTATATCATGTTGATACCACACCACCACTTGTTTATTTTTTGACTATTTATGATAAGAGGGATATTGAGAGAGTACAATCATGGGCTATATCTCTTTAAAATATTAATGGTATGATAAAACAACAAATTTGAAAAAGGTCCAAGATCATACAAACAGCCAATGTCCAGAGGATGGATGACGTTTCATTTGATGTTGTGGGACTTCTCTGCACCGCGCTATTGTGCGTCCGGCATTACTCCCCGGGACTCGCTCCTGGAGAGGATCAATCTTGGAATGGTTCATGACCACCCCCCCCCAAGCCCTTGAAACCTGATTATATTCCCATTGCTCCAATAAAGACGCTCGACTTAGTTGAATCTTTACGGCCTACCTGGTTCGAAGTCGTTACCTTGAATTACTTAGCTTATCCGATAAGCCACGTTGAAAATGTTTGCTTTTTTATTTCTCCCGTCAAATCATAAAAATTAATAGTCTTCAATGTAAAAAACTAGTGCAACGTTAAATGAAAAGACCACCACTCACGAAGTTATAAATAATTTCTAATTGTAATAAAAGTGAATAAGTCCATGATAGAGAGTTCTGAACATTTCTGGTACTTTATTATGTACTATTATAAAAATAAAATATTGTTTATATATATATATATATTTTTTTTTTTCTTTCAGAAGCTGATAAATCAGAAGCTGTCATTAAATCTCAACATGAATCGCAAGAGAAACAGTTTCAATGTGATGTCTGCAAAAAACAATTTCCTACTATCTCAAGACTGAAGATTCATTCGCGAACCCACTCAGGCGAACAACCCTACGAATGTGATATATGCAAAAAGAAATTTTCTTATAGACATGTTCTAAAAGCTCATTGGAGAACGCACACAGGTGATCAACCCTATCAGTGTGATATATGCAAAAAACATTTTTCTCATAATTCTTCGCTTAAAATGCATTTACGAATTCATTCAGGTGAAAAACCTTATCAATGTAATATATGTCTAAAAGAATTTTCCCGTCAGGCTAATCTCGAATTACATTTTAGAATTCATTCCGGTGAAAAACCATATCAATGTGATATTTGTAAAAAAAGTTTTTCTCAACCTTCTAGTCTTAAAACACACTCGCGAACTCATTCAGGAGAAAAACCTTATGAATGTAATTTATGTCAAAAAAGATTTTCATATTTTCATGTTCTGAAATCTCATATGCTTTCCCATACAGGCGAAAAGCCCTATGAGTGTGAAATATGCAATAAAAAATATTTTCATAGTACCCATCTCAAAGAGCATATGCGAATACACACAGGCGAGACGCCTTATCAATGTGATGTTTGTGAAAAACAATTTTCTCGTTATTCTAATCTTGAAATTCATTCACGAACTCATTCAGGCGAAAAGCCTTACCAATGTGAAATATGCGATAAACAATTTAGTCAACATTCTAATCTTGCTAGACATATGCGAATTCATTCAGTTCTAAACCAGAGATGAATTCCGTATTTTCAACATGATTGAAATTGTACATTTAGTTTGGATTATCCAAATATCTATCAACTAGGTTTGAAATTTGTTGGTGCCTTTTTTCAAACACTGTCAAAGAATTCAAATTTGGCAATTTTCACTTTCTCTTACTTATAAATAGAGAGAGAGAAAATATTGAATTAATTTCAAAAATCAATGTCTAGATTTTGATGGAAATACACGTTTTGAAGCTCCTGATTAAAAAAAGTAGGAAAGAATTTTTAATAGTAAAAGAAGCGCTCTCACTGTGGATTTTCTTGACATTATCAGGAGCCTCAAACGTGTATTTCCATCAAAATCTCGACATTAATTTTTCATTTGAATCCAATACTTTCTTCTCTCTATTTATAAGAAAGAGAAAGTAAAATTTGCCAACTTTTTTAAACTTGGGAAAATATTTATATTTTTGTTACCATGTGTGGAATTGGAGTGAGCCGCTGATGAAGAAGTGCTATTAAATGCCTTCGAAATATTCGGAGAAAACACTCTAAAAAGTTATTTTCTCATTGCCAAAAGCCTAGCCTGCACCTATTAGAATACAAAATTTCAACCTCCCAGCTCAATTCCTTCATGCTTTAAATTGAACCCAGACAGACAGACCTACACACACAGAGACCATGTCGCGAAAACCACTTTTTTGGATTCAGGGGAACTCAAAACATGTATATCCATCAAAATCTCGACATCGAATTTTTGACATGAATCCAATACTTTCTATATAAGCTTATATATATATATATTCTGGAAGGTTTCCGCGACCGGATGTATGCGAAGATAAGTTTTCTCGGGTTGTGTCGCGTGTGATGTTGAGATTTACTCGACGTTTCGGCTCTCCTTTTGGAGCCATTTTCAAGAGTATGGAATTAGGGGGGAATTGTTGGGGTGGTTTGTTTACGGGGTCGCAGTCTTGCTGGTCCCCAGGTCAATTTGGATGCCTCAGAGGCTTGGTTTGGTCTCTGAGAGCAGGAGGAAGGTTGAGTGTGTGTAATTACGTTTGTGTTCGGTTTGGGTTGACTACGGGGCCTCAGTCTGCCTCCCCAAGTCGATGTGTTATTGGTTTGGTTAGTGGATGTGTTAGGAGATTGGGTTTGTTTCTGAGATTTGGATTGGGTGTGTGTATGTGTGATCGTGTCTGTGTAACTCAGGTATAAAAGCAGCAAACCCAACCGAGAAGGCTCAGTCGTCAGCTAGCCAGCGAGCATTCAAGACCTCTAGCGCCACAGCAGTAAGACAAACCAAAACACAAATCACTTCGACCATCAACACGCAAACCGCCACCACACAACCCAACACATCTCAAAGACAAACACAAGCCTCGGAAACATCCGGCAATACATCGACTGGGGGAGTAGGCAGATTGAGGCCCCAAAGTCAACATAAATCAAACACAGACACGATCACACATACACACACCCAATCCAAATCTCAGAAACAAACCCAATCTCCTAACACATCCACTAACCAAACCAATAACACATCGACTTGGGGAGGCAGACTGAGGCCCCGTAGTCAACCCAAACCGAACACAAACGCAATTACACACACTCAACCTTCCTCCTGCTCTCAGAGACCAAACCAAGCCTCTGAGGCATCCAAATTGACCTGGGGACCAGCAAGACTGCGACCCCGTAAACAAACCACCCCAACAATTCCCCCTAATTCCATACTCTTGAAAATGGCTCCAAAAGCAGAGCCGAAACGTCGAGTAAATCTCAACATCACACGCGACACAACCCGAGAAAACTTATCTTCGCATATATATATATATATATATATATATATATATATATATATATTAACATGTACTGTACATAGAGGTAAGAGGGAGTAAAACTTGTTCCCTCAAAATGGTCTGGTTCTATCTGCATACAAAATATCTCAATAACCAAAAGAGCTAGGAGGTTGAAATTTGTTATTTAAGTTAGTTACTCCCTTGGCACGAAACATAAATATATATATATATATATATATATATTCCCCTCGGCTGCTGAGGGTTTATTGAATTGATTATTAAATTATATTATACCGATGACAACCGGGGGTCATTCTATATATATATATATTCTCATTTTTTAAATTCTGAAACCAGTTGTTATTAAGAGTATATAATATATATATATATATATATGGTAAAAAGTATTAAGTTTTATGCAATATATTCATGTATTAATATAAAAAATAAAATTAAAAACAAAATAAATTAATAATTAAAATAAATAATTTTTGAAATGAAAAAAAAATCTGCAAATTTTATATCAGATTTATTGAAAATTTATTTTCATAGAACATTGATAACAGAGAACAGCATCCCAGATAACAAAACATATAAAATAAAATTTAAATAATAAAATATTTAAATCTTTTAAAATTTAGAAATATAGATTTTTAAAAGAATTTTTTTTATGAATAAAATATAATTGTTAATTGAAAGAAGAATGCTAATACTAATTATTGATAGACATCTGAATTTAAATTTTTTTTTAAATAATGAAAAATTAATTTTAAAAGAAAAATAAAAATTTATATAAAAAAAATTATTCAAAATTATTTTTTAAAAGTTGGAATAATTTAATTTATAAAATTTTTTTTTCCTCTTAGAAATTTTTTAAATATTGAATTGTCAACGAGTTGGTCGTCCATTTTGGCAGCTTCTCTGAATTTGTGCCCTGGTCCTCGTAAACATGTGAATATTCAACTCATCCTTTTTTTCAAGACTGTTTAAAGGTAAATATGATTATTTCATTTGATAATTAATCCATTTCGCATGATTTTATTATTTAATATTTATTTCTAACAAATTAATTCATTTTATGTGTAGGCCTATGTGAGTTGGCTAGTTAACCTTTCATCTCTTTTCATATTTCTTATTTATTTATATTCTTTTATAAATCCTTGATTGTATTTTATTAATTATTTTAATTTCTCTAATTATTTTCTTAAATGTGAGTGAATTTTAAATATAGTCTGTGTTCCAAATAATCAAAATCAGACTGACAGTTGACAAGTAATAAAACATTAATATAATTCATTTTACACTTTTCTTAATTAATTAAATGTGATTTAAATAGATAGAATGTTTTATTAATTTATAGAAAGTCTTATTGTGATACAGTGGTAATCCTAAATATTCTTTCCTTTTATGTACAAAAAATAAATTTCCAAATAGTTTTTTTTTTCATTTTGGAATCATATAATTTACATCTTTTCCCATTTTTAAGCTTCTTTTTACAATTATTAAACGAATATTTATAATGCTGACATGCTCATTCTAATTTGAAAGAGGTGAGAATGAATTTATCAAAATCATTTATGAATTTATATCCCCATTTATATATATATTGGATTTCACTGATTCTCATTATTAATAAATAAAAAAAATTTTCTTTTATTTTATTTGTTCAACTTTTGGTCTCTAATCCTGTGATTTTCAAGTACAATTTAGTTAGATATTATTTGTATGCAATTTGTGCTTGAAGATTGACAAGGATTTTTGACTCAAAGTTTAACAAATAAAATATAATAGAAAAAATGTTATATTTATTAATAATGATAAGTCTCACTATGATCCAATCCAATATATATAAAGTGGCCAGGTGATCTAATTAAAAGCTGGTTTCATTCCACCCGATAACTGAATATTTATAATGCTGACATGCTCATATATATATATATATATATGTTTTTTTTAAATTGATTTTGATAAATTCACCCATTTAGAGGACACTATTGGCAGCTCAGGAATAACACTTAAATTCCCGAATTGGGAGGGTATAAATATTTTTGTAAAATCGTGAATTTTCCCATTGGAAAACATCGAGTAGGGAGCTTTTTGTCCCAATTATGCCAAATATTCAAAAAAATATTTACTAAATTATCTCTCTGTGTGTGTATATATACGTGTATATACACTTATAGATGAAGATTTTTCACAATTCTTTCTTTTTTTCTTTCTAGTTGAACCTGCTATTAGCTGCCTGCGCTTGTCTGCTCGATCTTTAAGCATCGCCTTTAGTCGTGCAGAGAGGGCTTGACATGGATAACAGGGCACATGTCGCCCCGGCCCAGGATTCCTATAATTTCTACATTTTAGTAAGTACATTTATATTTTATTGTTAAATATCAATACATTCATTA